>LN483779.1:0-69854 GCA_900002565.1 Culicoides sonorensis
AATGATGATACAAAGCCCATTTAAAATAATGTTATGTGGCTTTTGTAGCAGTGATGCAATTAACACTACGATTAATATGAAAAATTCTTTTTTCTTTCTCCTTATATGCGATGATTTGAAGATAATTGACATTAAAATTAACAGACAAATACTGCCCCAGAATATCATTAAAATTATATTCGAATATGACCTTGAAATTAAATTCAATGATGAAACACTTCCAGCTGTGCATCGATATCCATAAATACTCATCAAGGAAACGATTGTAAGTCCTTTCACTAATTTTGATCGAAATTTGTCAATTTCAATGCTATAAAATACTGTTACAATACCAAAAATTGTGAATAAACTCAAATACATTTTGTGCTCTTCTTTCATCAAGTAATCACCAAAATCTGGGACATTTATCCACTTATCACCTGTTTGATTTAAGCGCCTCGTCAAAATATGTGCCACGAAAAACAGGACCCATGTCATAATTTTTTTACTCCATTTGGGTTTCAATTGAGTTCGGAAAACGTGTTTCATGTGTTGAATGCACAGAATGATAGTAAATGTGTTGAAAAAATAGTACCATGTTTGATGTTCCTCTTCGACAAAGGAACTGCTTGCAAGGGAAAATGCATGGAATGTTGTTAAAAGTATGAGGAGAGTTAGAGTGCTCGGCAATGTCGAAATTTCATGGAAAATCTGAAATTACAAGAAAAAAAATTACATTTTAATTGAAAAATTTCAAGTTAACACCATTAATTTTTTATTTTATGTAAAAATACCTTGCTGAGTCCCCAAAAACTGTGTCACATCAATTTTAAAGCTCTTTGCTTACTGAAGCTAAGTAAAATCAAACGTTAACCCATTCAAGTAAAATTTTATCACACAAATTCTCCGTAAATCAATGATATGAATTGAAAAGAGAGGATTCATGCATAGTGAGCGTAAAATCATATGATTTTTATTTTTTTTTGTACATTTGATTCAATTTACACATTCATTGAAATAAAATTCATCATAAAATCTTGATAGCACACATTCCATCAAAACAATTCAGTTAATTTTGATAACTTATTCAGATCGGACGTCGTTTGAGATTAAATTTTTATTTTTTTTTTTATTATTGTGCTTTATTGTGTTTAATTAAATAATTTATCTTAATTTTTTCTTATCATTTTCGGTTAATTTAACGCTGGTTCATAGTAGCACTGCATTTAATTTAAAAGGTAAATAAAATGATTTAAATTTTTTTTATTGTGGTTTTACGGTACTTTTGTGTACTTTTAAGCTGATAAGACAAAAAAAAAATTAATTAATAAAAATATGTGTTTTGTTTATAAATATGTCAAGAAAGTGAATTGCCTTATCAGTTTCAGTGTAATTTGTATTGAATTCTTTAAATAAAACGCCTTAATTGTTTACTGATTTCAAGTCTATTTTTATATTTTTCATAGAATTTTATTGAAAACTTGCATTATGGCGACATTGGATTCAAATGTTTTGGAATATGAAAGTAAAGCCCTTTCAACTCCAAGTCTGGATGATGTCAAAAATGTATTATCAAAGGGATTGCCATCAAATTTTGAGACCGTCTCTGTTGACGTTGTGGAATGTCCTAATTTAAGGGAAGCACCATTTTATTTGGCATCTGAAGGTAAGAATAAAGTGATTTCAATTCAAAATTTAATTAAATTTCACTTTCAAGGTCTTTGCGGCGATCCTGCCCTCTTGGAACTTGGTGGAGTTCCATATCTCCTGCCACTCGTTGACAGATCAAGATTATATGACATCAAAACAATGTGTCAAAAAGCACTTCCATCTTTACCTGAGATGCTTGTCATTGGAGCTGGAGCTGGTCCCTATCCATTTCTAGGCACAAATGTCGAAGGAATTTTCAATTTCAAAATTGAATCCGATGGAACCGTTACAAATAATTCACATGTCGCACAAGTCGATGAAAATCTTGACTGTAAACTGCACAAATTGGAACAAAATGAGACTCGATGTGCCTTATTAGGGAATTTACTTTTAACTCGGGGCAAGCCAGGAAAAGTTCTTCGTGTGCATTGTAAGAAACGTATCGGAAGCCTAGATTTCATTACAAGTATTCGCAAAACCCTAGCAGATCATTATCCAAGTACGATTGGACTTGGAGGTGTCTTCATACTGAAACAAGGGAAAGCGAAACAGCATGTTATGCAAGACTTTTCAAAAACTCCAATTGAAACGGAGACACAACTCAATACATGGCTCAAGTTTTATGAAATGCCAGCGAATTTAATTGCCGTTGGTACTTTGATCACAGACGAGGCGGATCTTGATTTGAGACTTCAACATTTCCATAGCTTTTCAACTGGAAAATGGGGCGGACATTATCACATCGATACAACACCAGATGTCGTGGAATATGAGGGGTACTTCGTGGTTGGTGAACAAATTGTGAGAGTTGACAAACCAACTGTCACACATAAATTTGGACGGGATTAAAATTTTTATTTCAATGAAACGAAAAATATAACAATTTACGATGAAATTCATTTATTTTAATCTTTTTAAGTCATTTTTACTACTAGGCATGACTGGACGTTAATGCAATTTATCTTATCATCCTTATCAGTGCGGTTACTGGTAATCAATGTTCTATTTTTATTATCATATATGCGTGTGGTTTCCCGAAAATTGACCCATCTTATCGAAAATTACGTCATTTTGGAATTGAGGCTTGAAATTGAATTTCTTAAGAGAGCTTATCAAAGCTCAGTTATTTGCATGAAAAGGAAATAAGCCATAAAAGTAAAATTTATCGGTGACTTTAAATATTTATTCAATTTTACTTACACACACACATCCAAAAAAACCACATGCGATACTGAGAATTGATTGAAATGAAAATAAAAATTCATACAAATTTCATGCACATAAGCACACACACATTGAAAAATACCCCTCAAAAACTTAATTTCACTCACACATGTACAAAAATTAAACTCACACATTCAAATTTTCAAATTTTTATATAAAACAGAAAAAAACTGATTTCACAGCTGATTATGAAAACAAGAGATGCAAAATCTCTAACCATTGAAATGAAAAAGACAGAAAATCCATAGTACATAATCTTCTAAGACTCATGTTCTATATACTGGGGAGCAAACAAAAAAAATAATGCTCTGTACAAACTTTATTATAAATTTATACAGAAAAAAACACATTTGTTCGAATAGAAACATGCCGAATGGCAAGAAATGGTTAAAATGTGAACATATATGGCAAGGCAAAATATTTATTTATTTATTTATTTATTCATTCAAGGAAAAAATGAGACAATTTGGGTTCCATTTTTGTTGTTTCCTTTCAAATACATGAAGTTAAAGTAAGGTTGGTTATCCCTGATTTCATTTCATTTCATCCTATTCCTTTTCTTTCGTACTGAAATTTGAATTGTTGTATGATGGTCCTTTTATGTTTTTTGGGGGATAATGATTGAAAGATGTGAATCTTCAAAGTAGTTTAGGTACAAAAAAAAGGAGTTTGATTTGAAAAATAAAAAGTAGGTAATTTCAAAGGAAAGTACAAGTGTGTGAGTGAATGCACGAAATGCATAACACGCAGTTTGTTCTACATAATTGTTCTGGATTATAAAAAAAAATTTACGTCTCTCTTTTTTTTCTTATTTTATTATGTTTAGTCGTTCATTGAATATGAGATTTTTTTTAAAGAAACAACAAATAAAAAAAGTAACCAAATTAATTTTTTGGATCTTAAAGCAAACTTGAAACGTGTCTGTGTTCGTGTTTGCATTGAACAGGAAAATATGGTCTCTGTATAAGTTTTTTCATTTATTTATTATTATTATCTTTAATTTTACATTGTTTGTTTTTTTTTTGTACAAAACTGATTCAATTTTTGTTAATATATAATAATTTTATATTTTTTTTGTAATAGTAGTTGATTTTTTTGTTGATGTAATTTCTTATACCTTAAATTTTAATGATTATTTTTGTTTTTTTATAGTAATATTTGAATGTTTCTTTCTTTCTTAGGACTTAAAAAGAGGTATTTCTATGTATTTTCTTTAAATTTATCTTGCTTTAGTATCGTTTACTAATTTAAATTTAAATTTTTGCTGATCATAAAATTAAATTAATTGTTATTAGTTCTCGGATCAGTTGCATTGATTGCTGAATGTTGAATGGGAATGGGAGCTGAATAATCGTGTGGATAATCATCGAAAAGCATTCTAAGAATTTGATCGGGTCTATGAACGCGTGTAACACGAGATGCTACCATGGGTGCCGGATAAATTGTGTGAGTGTAAGGTCTGGTATTTCGATTTAAGGGACCACGTGACGTCGTTGGAAGATTCAACTGTGGCACACCCTGTTGAATTGTTCCATTTGTAACGTGAATTGAGGGATTCGTTTGTAGCGATAAGGGTGGTTGTGCTTGCATCGAGAGAGGATGATTTGATGTTATTAATGGTGGGACATTTAGATTGCTCGTTGAGGGGCCACCTCGATGTCCATTCATTTGCATTCCAGTACGCAAGAGTTCTTGACGTCCCAGTTCACGCTTATACAGGGTTTCATACTTTTTGGCACGTTCTTTACTATTTGCAAGTTCGGTTTTGAGTTCATTCAATCGTTCATACTTGATTTGAACAATGCGACGTGCGTACAGTGGACGAATGTGCTTCGTTTCGGCCTTAGTACGACACACAGGACAAAATCTCTTGTTTTGCTGGACTTGCTGGTCATTTAACCATCGCTTGACACATGATTCACCAAACAAGTGACCACATTTAAGTGAGACAAGTGAATGTTCACCTGACTCCTCCCAGGGTTCATAACAAATGGGACATTGAGTTCCATCTCCATCATCATCATTGTATTCCCTAAAATTTAAAATAAAAAAAAATCAATCACTGATAAGGTTAAAAGTCAATCATAATTATGATTACAGGCAATATTCAATTTCCAAGGAATTTATTATCAATATTGCTCCTAATCAAACTTTAAATGTAAAAATTCAACTCACCACTTCCTTTTTTTCGTAAATGAAGACTCATCTGTTTGTGTTTCCATATCTACAACATGTGGTTTGTATTCATCCTCAGTCTGTATGGCAATTTCGGTGGAAAGATGTGACACGAATAGCTCACGTGGGGATTTTCCAAAACTATTGTGCGATTGTGACGTCACTTGACTCTGTTCAGGGGCCATTTGTAAATTAGCTGTAATTGGTAAATCAAAGTCAAGTTGTCCAAAATGGTCGTCTAGCAGATCCTTGATAAGTCCAAGTGGCTCATCGTCCAGATAAATTGATGAAAGACCTGAAGTGGATGCTGACGAGCCCGCTTGTGGTTCTGGGAGGCGTGGAATCGATGGAAATGATAAAGTCATGCTGGTATTATTGCTGCTATTATTATTATTACTAGTATTGTAAGTTGTTGTTGGATGATATTGCAAATTCTGTTGGTTCTGATTAAGGTGAGGTAACAATTTTGGTTTTGCTGGCAATGGCTTTGGTATTGGTTGATTAGAATTAACTATTTGTACATCAGCTTCACTTTCATCGTCATCGTCGTCACCCAACAATTCAATTGTTTCCATAGGTTGCACCACCAAGATGACATCATCATCCGTATCGATATCTTCGACTGCGACAGTTTCCTCTTCTACCTCCTCAATCGAACTATTAGAATTAATTATTGGCACACTTTCATCTATTTCATCATTACTACTACTATTTATTGTATTTTCATTTTCAGTACTATTTGTTGAAATAATATCATGTGTCGAAATGACCCCCACTGAGTCATTAATATTCACAGAACTAGGAGAATTATTCGATTCCTCTTCCTCAGAATTACTACCTGAATTTATTATCCTAACATCAATCATTTTATTGCCTACAACAGAATTTGCTGATTGCGTACTAATCACAATTGTGCTTCGATTTTCTGAAATATTTTCTCTAGCAGCAGCCATTGTTGATATCAAATTCAATCCATAATCATACACTTCTCCATTTTCCTCAGCTGCTAATACCACTTCAGGTAACGTTGATGTTGGAATTGCACTTTCAACCTCACTACTCATCCTTTAGCAAGATATTTTTTCACAATTTTCCCTTTAATTCACTATAATTTTGCTTTTTTCGTATCTCATTTGACTTTAAAATATTATAATCATTAAAATACAAAAAAAAAAGTATATATTTGATGAATGCAATAGTATTACAAGTCACGTATGTTTGTACACTATACTAGGGAGTGTATCTACGTATACACACTTTCATACACACATATAGTGTGTATATATAGTTTTTTTTTTAATTCAAATGGGTACCAAAATGGTGGTGGTGTACATTTACGCATTCCTATTCATACAAAAAATTTTTTACTAATAATTTAATATTTTTTATGTTCTCTCAATTTTGCACTTAATTCAAATCAATAATTTCTTTCACTTCAATTAAATTTGTCTTTTAAATGTCTAATTTTACGTTTTAATAATCTGGAATTGAACTTATTGGGAAGTAATTATCTTTTAAATGCCAGTGTGTGTGACTTCTTAAGAATAATTATTGTATTAAAATATAAAAGTTTTATTCGATCACCTACAGAATTGAATGGGAACTGAACTGACTTGAACAGAACGTGTATTTACTGTTAGGTTTCTGTTTCATGTCTAATGTGTGTGTATGTTTTTGTATGTATGTATATTCATTTTCCATATACGTTCCATTCATGTACGTTCTATTCATGTAAAAGGAATTGTGTAAATGGAATATGTATTATTAGAAGGGGATCAGAGAACAATAACAATAAATAATCTTTTTTTTTATGTTTATTCAGTGAATTTCTCCTCAATTCATAGAGACACTCACACATTGAAAGGATTGTGAGTTTGAATTTGACAGCAAGTGCATGGTTCCTTGTCTAATTCACTTCATATCTCGGAAATTACTCATCTAACTGGCATGATTCCAAATGAACTCTTTGTGATGGAAGATATGACACACGTTACATGGAATGGAAATGCACTTAAAGTCGAATTTCATGGATACCTTTTCAATCCTTGAACAAGAAAAGGGGAGAAAATAATCCTTAATGCAATTCAAACAATTTACTATGCTCATATTGTACAATGAATAGAAGAAAATACGCATATTCAGAATTTTGCGTTGTTCCATTCAATTTGTACATAGAATCTTGCCTTATATACTTCGAAAGGAAGAATAAAGTGCAACGTGATATAAGCATGACATAATATTGTACATAAATTAACACAGATTTATTTTTATCGTATGAATAAGAAAAACACTGCACTTATTTTTCTTCATTCTTCAAGTTAGAAACAAAATCGACTTACCTTTGATATTCGTTGCAAGTTGAATTCATTTACAAGATACCATACATTCAATGTGATTATCCAAATACTGACAAGTAAACAGAAAAAGTGAGACCACGTGACACTGCTGACATCAAAAACTCCCAACTTTAAAATTATTATTGATATAAATAGCGATACACTGAATCGTTTTCCATTGAAATCCATTTCAATGAATTCTTTTTCATTTAAAATTACTATGAGAACTTTGAACCATATCTGGAATAAAAATTTGAATTGTAACGGTTTTTTGTTTTGAAAAAATAACGGTTAAAATTTAGAAACTTACAGAAAATGCCATCAAAGTTGAAATTGAAAGAGAAGTCATGTCGTATTTAACGGTATTCGCTGTCAGTAGCGATCGCATTTCTTGACTTGAAGTCGTGTATTTCAGAATTGAATGCATAAATGATGATGGATCCCTTAAATCCAAATATTTCTGATGGTAACTTTGGGCTTCATTGAGTTGTAAATAAAATTCTGAAAAAAATATTTTATATTACATGTAAATTTTGATCAAATTTCATTTCACCTTTCCCCTTAATCGTCTCAAATCCGAATTGCAAAGCAATTTTCTCAAGTAATTTACTTGACGTGTAATTTAATGCAGATAATTTCTCATTGTCACTAAAATCATTTAGCAATTCGGGAATGAGAGCTCCATTACTTGTCTCAGGCACTTTGAGGCCTAGTAAAATTGAAGCAGTTGTTGCCAAGTCAGTTTGATCATAAAAATCCTCATTGATTTCACAATGAATTCCTAAAACAATCAGAGGGACTTGCGTTTCATCTTGTGAACTTCCACCATGACCTCCAGCATCTCGCATCCCATGATCACCAGTGATAAAAATTAAGTTTTGTTGATTTGAAATGAATTTCAAGTAAATTTCTTTTATAATTTCGTCCATTTCAAGTAATTTATCATCGATGGTAGGATTTTGAGCACCAAGCACGTGTCCGATGTGATCTAACCCGAGGAAGTGTAGGATCATGAAATCCCAGTCAGTTTGAAGGAGTTCAAATTTGATTGCATTTGTGATGTTTTTGTCGCCCTTTGAAAGGATTTAATATTAGTAATTCATCACAGAAAATAAATATGATAAAATTCACCTCATAAAAATCATTAACAAAAAATGAATCAAAATTTTCAGCTTTTCTTATGAAAAAGTCATTTCCAGGAAAAAGTTTTGTCCAGACATTGTCACCATAAAAAACTATTTTCTTATCATTTTCTTTGAGTCGTAACACTGTAAATAAATGAAAATCAAATTTCATGTAAAAAATTATTATAATCGGATATGACTCACACAAATTATCGCTAGTCATTGCTTGACCTGAATTCAAATTCAAAATTACATCGAAAAAACTGGGAACTGTCCCTGAAATGATGGTTTTAATCTTTGGCATCGTTACAGTTGGTGGATGTACTTTCAATTTTACCATACAAGCTTTTGCTTGATCGTTATCTTGAAGTAAGCTCCATGTGAAAGGCATCTTCTCAACAAAATCATATCGAAGGGCATCAATTATCATGAGAATTGAGCGATTGTAGTAATTTGCATTATTGACACTTCAATTAAAAAAGGGGTTTGAATTTCAACTCAATTTATAATAAAAAAATCAATTTTTTGTTACCTTTTTATATTATTTTCCGGTTCCTGTAAATCACCTCCAATTTTTGGTGAGTCTGAACCTAAAGTCGGAACAAACGTTATCGGGAAAAATCCTTGGAAGAATTGAAGACAGGCAAAGATGAACAGGAAAAATGACCATATGAGGTAAAATGATGTCTCAACTTTCATTTTTCATGACTTTTATTAAATTTTAACGGTTAAATTACTTTTAAATTCAATATTAAATTGATAAACAAATCATTTTATCGGCTTTTATTTGCTTTGTTTTGATTGTGCCCTATGTGCAAATAACAATGAAAACGTACAGATTGTGAAATTATTCCACGAAATTTTATTTGAACGAATTTTCAGCTCATTATGGGTAAAATTTGGGTTCTGAAAGTAAATTTTCAGTTTATTTGAGCCAGATTTCATCTAAAATTTTCATTAAAAATAAAGAAAATTCATTGAATTTCAAATTATCGTACGTTTATTCAATCCATACCCTTTGAACAAAAAATCCAAGTTAGCAGCGCCATCTACAGTCAAAATGAGCCTTAATCAACACTCGTTGTATCTCTCTCACATATATATCTGTCTCTTTCACGCATGCGTATCTGTATTAGGTTTCTATACGGTATTTTGTACGTGCTTCACATACATTAATTTAAAATTAAGCATTTCTTCTCATTCGTCTGTCAACCGTTACAGAGTGTGAAGCTCAGTTTAGCAAGAATTTTATAATAAAGCGGCTATTTTTAAAATATAATCAATTACAAAATATTTAATAAAAATAATTAATATTCCAAATAAAATTCAAGGTATTTATAAAAGTGCTTTATTAAATTTATTCCATTAACCATCCAAAATTGTGTAAAATTCAGTGCAAAAAATATCATAAGAAAAGTCTGTGAAGAAAAAAAATTCTGTACATGGGCGGCAATTTTTTAACCATGTACATTCAGTATGTGTGTGTGCTTCTAGAAGAAAAAAAGGAAGCTTTAATTGAAAATCCTAAAAGAAATTCGTTAAATTAACTTAAAGTGATGGTAAATTATCAAAAAGTAACATGAAATCAATTGAATTTAACATGTTTGAATGGAAATTTCATTGAAAACAACATGCAAAATGTGAAAAATATGGTTGACAAAATTTAGCAAAGAAGCGTCTGTGTCTCATTTCTTTGTGTTTCTCGTATGTCATATACATACACACACACATGTGTACGATAGAATTAAAATGTATGTTCAGGATAAAAATTATTTTCTATAGATACACGTCGTCGTACAGTCATTTATGATTTGTATGCGAGCGGAGGAGAGACACGAAGAAGGGAAGCAAAAAAAGGCATTGAAAAAAAAGTTTATTATAATAAAAAAAAATAAGAAGAAGAACAGTTTATAGAATATAAAATGTTGAAATGCCACAACCATATGGCTTCAATCTTTTCCTCTTTTAAAATGCGTTTTCTCTGTATTTTAAATTCAAATTTTGAATTCCATTTCAATTTCATATCATTGCCAAAAAAATTATTTCTTTTAATATTAATTTGATGTGATAAATTTTTTTTTCATTATCATTTTTATTAAGGACATTGACACTTGTAATTGAACGCAAAATCAAATTCAAGCACCATCAATGATAATTTTTGCCAAAAATTGGGCACAAACTTATTCAGTGTGAGATTTTCATTGAAAAAAAAAACTAATTTATTTTTTATTTGATTTTTTTTTCATTAATTTCACGATAATTTATTAATTAATAACAGAAAAGTAAATTAATAACCGAAACGCATGTTGGCAAAGCAATAATTAACTTTAATTACTTTGAAAACTAAGAGAAATGCGAATTTGTAATTTTTTTTTGTATATTTTTTACTAGATTTTTTCTTCAATATGGTACTTTTTGCTTTTTTTTCAAAAAAATTTCATCTCTTCAACATTGAATCAGAAATCATCCATATGGAATGGATTAGCAAAGTGTTTACGTTAAATTTGTAACTTTTTATTGTTTGTGATGTTTGTTGTAATGCAATTTCAATTTATGTTTAAAAATAATTTTATTTTTTTTTTAATTTTGAATTTTCATATTTCGCATTTTTCATTTTTTTATAGAATATGATTCAAGTAACTTTTTGAAAAATTAAGCAGGGAACCGGATTTTTTTAACTTGATGCTCGGACCAGGATAGCTCTCGTTTCATTTAATTTCAAAATAATCTGAAAATTCAAATTTTTAACTGTTGAATTTCATAACCATGAAAAAAAAATCGTTAAATATCCTTTTTTTGTATGTTAAATTTCATCCTTCAGATAAAATCATCTTTCATGTGCTTAAGCTACTCACAAATTTCATAAATATCAGATTACATTAAATAGCCATCTTATGTTTTACTGGAATTTCAACGAAAAATTGAATAACAATGATAAAAAATTTAAAAAAATGAGGATTTGTTTACTTTTTTGCTCTTTTTAACGAATTCTCTTCATTTTCAAAGATAAAAATATTTATTTATTTAAAAAAAAAATTCCTTGTTGAAATTTAATGTTTACATTAAGTTTGTGCACATATTGATAATAAACATTATTTTTATTGTTTGTTATTTTTTTCAATGATTTTTATGGTATAGATAAGTAAATAAATGAAATTGAAGCAAAATTGAAAAATTTACAAAAACATTTTGTTTTTTTTTTTTTAATAATCATTTAAGTATAGTCCACTTTTATGGACCCATAGAACATAGAAACCTATAGAGGAGTTCTATGAATGGACCTAAATCTGGAAAATGAGGCTTATTTCATTTTCGAAACAGGACATGCTTTGTCTGACATGAGGCCATGGAAATTTAATGATTCAGTGATGTCTGAATCAGAAAATATTTCATTTTATTATTTTTGACCCCTCAGAACTTCCATTGGGACCACATGTACATGTGTATGGGAGGTCTGTAGAGCTATACGGAGTCAGTGTCTCATTTCACTATTTCAAGTCAACAAATTTTATCTGACACTCTTGGAATTTTATTTAAAAAATATTCCTATTACAAATCAATTTTATTTGTTTATATCAAAATTGATCAGTTTCCAATTTCTAACCTAAATATTTTTTGTAAAATGATTCCATTTTTTATTATTATTACTTCACATATTACAATATTGAAATTATTACCTATTAAAAGTGAGTCAGTTAAAATCGCAATCAAAAGGTGAATAATCTAAAATCTATTCATGGTTATAATAAAAAAATATATATTTTCTATCATAATAAAATTGATGAATCACCGACACTTGTCACTGAATTATATCAATAATTACATTAAACTTCATGCACACGCTTATTTACATATCATATCGCTCTTTCCGTGGACGAAAGTTCTACGGCCTGTGTATTAGCATTGAATTGAGAATTTCTTATGAATGGAATTAGTGATATGAAATGTATTTTTATCAATTTTAGTGGTTTCATACTACAATTATTAAGAAATTACAATTTTTTTAATTCTTTTGGATAATTAGCAAATTTCATTGGATTCTAAGGAACACAGAGATTTGGTCAATGTCCAATTAAACCCAATATCCGTTTGATCACGATTTACAGGGCGTATAGCCCTACAGACCATTCATACACACGTATAAGTCGACATTTTAAACGTCAAAATTGTGTCAAATGTCAGCTGAATCGACCGCCTTTGACCTTTTTACACACTGATCAGGTCCTAAAATTTTTCCACTGTCATCACAATTTCATTTATTTATTTTTATCAAATTTCATCATTCACTGATAAGAAAATGTAAATAAATAAAATAAATTGCGCTGGTCTTATCTCCTTTCATTTCAAGCTTCAATGTAAATGTCAAGTTCAATCAAAAATTTGTTTATTTATTTATAAAATCATGATTATCAAAAAAAAAACATAAAAATAGCATTTGTTTAATGGAAATTTATGATACTTGGAACAAAAATTTAACCAGGCAATAATTAAATGGAAATAAAAGTTCTCTGTTACGATTCTGTGTTTGATTGATTGATTTATTGCTACCAATAATACAAAAAAATAATAAAAAATAGAAGAAAAGATGTTATGGAATTTCATTCATTATAAGTATTATTATTTTTAATTCACTCAGACTTCAAATGAAATGGAAATAAATGAAATTAAAATAAAAAAAGAGAAAAAAATTATATAGCAAATTAATGTGATCAACCAACCAAGTATAATGACCATCATTTTCTCTTTATACTGTGAACTATTTTTTTTATTTATTTTTAAATTAATATTAATATGATTTTATTTTTGTGTTTTTTGTTCATTTTAATGTAGATTTGAACAGTAATTTCAATGATATTCTGGAATTTCGGGTTTAAACTCATGTTGCCCCATTTCAAACTGGCTGAGGCTTTCCTTGGTCCTTCCATGGTCCGTTCCTGATGGTTAATCACAAAAAAAATGTTCTTTTCAATCATTCATGTTCAATTTCCTTTGAAATCTCATCCCACTTCCTTTCAAGTCAAATGTTTTACTTTTTCTTTCTTTTAATTACCGTTATAGGGCTTCACTTTTCCTGTTTATTTTTATTGTGCAATTACTTTTTTTTGCACAGCAACATTGTCATTATTTATAGAATTAACATCGAAAAATTCACTTTCAAAATAAAACAAACAAAAAGTTCAAGTACACATTGCGACAATCATAATTACCCTGATTAAATTTCAAATCCGAAACCTTACACAATTCATCCTTAATGTTAAATGCTGATTCACAGAATTACAAGTACTTAACATTTTTTATTTTTAGTTCTTTTCAATACATTTTTCATTTGCATTGAAATTTCACTGTAAAATATCACAAAAAAAAGTCTAAAATTAATCAATATATTACCCACATGATACAAAAAAAAAACATTCCATTTGTATTCAGTCTTTCATCAAATGCCGGGTAATTTGAGTATAAACATTGAAAATGAAAAAAATAACATCAAAAATGTATTGAGCGTCATCATAACTTTTTAATGTCGGGTATCAAATTCAACGACACACATATTGAGCACAATTTTTTTTTTGTATTTCAAAAAAAAAATACAAAGAATGCATTGTTTATATTTGAGCAAATGCCTTCCATGAATTCAATTCCATGTTGAAGTGCAATATTGACTGTTTATTAAAAGTGTTAAGGAAAAAATAATAATTTATAATGTAATTTAATGCGTTTTACTACTCTTTTTATTAATAAATTGGATTTAAATTGAAATTGTATTAAAAAAAAATGTTTCCTTGTTCAAATGAGATGATGATTTGGACTGTCGTTGAAATTGATTATGAGAATAAAGTTTTTTTTTTGGATCAAGATGACGCTATTTCATTAAAGTGACTGTTATTATATTATTAAAAGAAATTTCGAGGAATTTAACGAGGGTAGGACGATAATTGACATAAAACACATAATTATGTCGGAGTTTTTTTTTTCATTTCATTTCATTTCATGTCATAAATTAATTGAAGAATGCCTTTTTTTCATTTCATCATATTTGAATGTCAATGAAAGTAAAATTTTCATATTAATCTCATTTTTTTAACGGTCATTTCAAATGAAAATGAAAATTAAATTTCACTCTCAATTTATAACGATTTTAATAATAATTTATGCAAAAATAATTCATCATCATGAAAATGTGAGTAGGTCGTAAAAAAATGCATTTAATTAAAAATTGTGATGAATATGCACTGAGATTTTAAATCCTCTTATTGTTAATGGAAATAATTTGCAAGAGTATGTTAAAGTAATCAGTAAACGCAATTTAAACATTTTATTTAATATTTAATAATAATAAGAATAAGAAAAATAAAAATACAACTAATCATAAAAAATGTATTCTATGAAGATGATACAATGCAGATTATTGTTTAACTTGAATTGTGTGTGTTTCACTGATGGTGTGAGAGATTTTGTCTTGTACATTTCAATGGAGGATGATTATAAATAAGAAAGATGAATTATTGTATCTTTATTATTATTATGAAAGATTGCCATTTCATGTATAGGTTCATTATTATTTAAGAATAAGAAGAAAGAGGCTAATAAGAACTTCCTACGATATGAATTTGTAATACTTTTTTTATCTGTTTCTTAAAGATTATGGTCAATTAGTTTATTATAAGACTTAATCTTGTTCTGGCTTGACGTTGATTTGAAGAAATTATGGATTATTAACTTGATGTCTGAGTTTTAAGGCAGTTCTCAAGGAATTGGTGGCGTCTAGCAGCGATTTCAAGGGAAATTTGCCTATAAAATCATATTTTTTGCCAAATCGGACGTTGTCAGTGTTCGACAAACATGAAATCTATTCTATTTTGCCATGATGGTCTCTCAGTTACCGTGAGACTTTACCAGTTTTGATTTCAGTCAAAAATTGAGTCCTTGCCTATGAGTCGATATCGGTTTTCAGTTTATTTTCACTCTCAGCGTCCTTTGAAATGCTATTTTGTGGTCATTAGGTCTGAGCTGGTCTCAATGTGTTAAGTTTTTTAAAAATATAAGCTCAAATTCATTTCAGAAAACCTTCAGTGAACCTTTAAAGTCTTCCAGTCAATTTCATTTCAAATTCCATTACTCACATATCCAACAAAAAATTGCATTCAAGGTCGATAAGAAGTGATTTGTGATAACAAAGAAACTACGTGAAACATTTTTTACTAGATGAATCATAAAATTACTTACAATACGAAAAAATAATGAAGCTTAACCACATTTAAATTCAAACTGGAATGCGTTGCAAACATGAATCAAGTCGTAAACAAGTGGTTTTAGTCTGATAATTAAAAAAAATCATATGAATACGTTGCATTAATCACAAATCAATTAATAATCAATATTCTTTGAATTTTCTTAATCAAATTTGTATTGAGATTTGAATATCAATATCAATAATAATAATAATTTATGAATTAATCATCTTAATTCAAACAAATTGCTGGTGACTCGTTAAAATAAGAAAAAAATAATAATTTTCTATTAAATTTTTATGATCGTCATTATTTGTCTTGAATTGATATCAATATCATGAAGAAATTATTATTCTTATCACTTGATTTGATTTTTTGAGTTGTGTTGACATACATTTCCGATTCCCGTTTTTGTTATTTAGTCAGTTATAAATCGTTTGAGGAAGTAATCACACAATAAATAAATAAATTAAATAAAATATTAGAAGAAAAGAAAAAAATTCTTTAAGAATGTAATAAAAAAATTTTAAATTTAATTTAAATTTCAATAATTTGATATGAAAAATATTTGAATGTTCCGAATGGGGGATGATAAAGAGAAATTTTTGTGAATTTAATTGGATTTGAAGTTTACTCACCTTAATTTTATTGTTGTTTAAGTTCAAGTGTGATTATTTCATGATATTTTGAATTTGAATTGCGTTGTATTTTCATTCATTGTGATTTCATTGTGAATTTAATGATTAACTAATTGTATTTTTCATTTTAATTTATTTCCAGATAATCTTGGTAGAAATCGATTTGATAATAATTTGTAAAAACTTTTATAAAAGTAAACCAAAAATTTTTTAAATCTCGTATTTTGAGTAACAAGACTTGTGCGTGCTTCAATCAAAACAAAAACTATTTGTGTAAAATTTTAAATTAAACAAAACTCTTTTAAACAAAAAATAAAAATAACAATAAAAAATGCCTGAGACAAAGGATGAAGTTGCCCCAGCCGCCGTTGCTGAAAAAACCCCATCACCAACTGAAGAAGCAGCAGCTGCCACCACAAATGGCGCTGAAACTAATGGTCATGGTGAAGAAGCTGCTACCACTAATGGAAACAGCAGTGAAAAGGGTGATGGTGATAAGAAAGCCGAAGAAAAGAAAGAAGATCCACCAAAAGAAATGCGCGCAATCGTTTTGACTGGATTCGGCGGTTTCAAGGGAGTCAAGATTTTGAAGAAACCTGAACCAACACCAGCTGCCGGTGAAGTCTTGATTCGAGTTCGTGCATGGTGAGTACAGAAATTTAATTTCCTTGAAATATGTAATTAAAGCAAAGAAGAAAATTTTTATCTGTGATACGTGAAAGAAAATTTAAAATTTTTTTTAATGAAATGTCTAGACTTCAACTCAAGTCATATTCTTTTTCACATTTAAAGCTCATTATAAGACATTTCAAATAAATTTTGATAAAATTTCATGTTACATGTATCTCATTTTGAAATATTATTTTTTATTGTAGCTTTAAAGTTTAACTTCCGATGATTCTTATCATTCTCAAATAACATCACTTAGACATGAAATTAATTTTTTTTTTAACATCAGTTCAGAAAATTTAAGTTTTTACTCGTTATTGCAATCATTTATCCATGCACATGCAAGCACTCGTTGAAATCGTTCAAAAACCATGCTTTGTGTAAAAAAATAAAAGTTTACTTTTGTAATTTTTTTTTTCAACAACATTTTCACATCATTTAGCTCTGTATTTGAACGTATCTGAACGAAACGGGATATAAATGATACAAAATTCAAAAAAAAGAGAAAAATGATGTTAAATTTCCATTTTTTTTTTGTTTTTATTTTCCCAAGTGAGTGTAAACACACAAGCACACGCGCCTTTCAAGTTGAACTCTCAAAATACACACAGACAATCATTTGGCTTTAATGTGATTTTTCACGTATAAAGACCGATTTTTCATTGAATTCTTGTTTCATTTTCTGAATTCATCTCACCATGATGATGTTGATTTCTTTTTCGTCTTTTATGGTATTTGCGGCATTCATGGCACAACTGGCATTAATGGAATAACTTACAATAACTCTACACGTGTGTGTATGTGTGTGTGTGTGTATGTTATCATAAGTGCTATTATAACACAGAAATGGGAATTAGGAAGAAGAATTGCTCGAACACATGACATTTAACATGGTTTTAATGGTATTAAATAAAAGAAATTGTAATAAAAATAAAACATTTCAAAGGATGAAGCACACATAAAAAGGAAAAAATCAATTTCATGGAATGAAATACATTTAATAGGAATAGCAACAGGTTTAATATCCGATTATAGACACATTTGTGGCCATTATAACGGTTATTATGTGGTCACTGAGTGTGTTTAAGTGTGTTTTTTTTTTAAGAAAGTATCCATTAAATTGATATTTACATTTAAATTTCACTGAATGGAAAATTAAGTCAAATTTTTTTATGAAAATAATTAAATTCATTTCACCACATTTTGACATGTCCCTGTTTTCATTTAAATTCATATCATAGATCAGAAAATATGACAGAATCAGATGAAAAAATAATCCAAACAACATCACGTTCATGTCTCACATTCTCTCGAATAACTTATCCTTCCTTCCTTTTATTTTAACACTCATCAACATTCATCATCCTGATCTGACTTTTTTTTTACTCTTAATATTGTACGATTTTACGATGACGTTGTTGTATCACATATGTGTGCTAGTGTTTTCAATGCATAAAAGTAACACACATAAAATAAAATTAAAGATACGCACATAAAATATCGATCGATGATGATTGTTTTTCCGTTATTTAGTTAAAAGGCATTGGATTCATTGAAAGAGTCGAGCACACACACGCACATACATTAGTTAGGCGTGAACAAAATTTAATAACACAACAAAAGCACGAAGTCTCTTCTAATAAAAAAAAAATAAAGTGTGTGTGTGTGTATTTGCCTTTATTTGTTCATGTATTCCATTTTATAGTGCAGTTTTTTTTCATCGTCTTCTTCCTTTTTACTGCATATACTAAATTTTGAAGTGAAAAACGTAAAAATAAATTTGTACTGCAAACATATGGAGAGAAGCATGATGATGATTATTATTACCACTATTTGAATGTATTATAATAATAAAAAAAAAACACACAACATGCGGGAAAATATAACTGACAGAGTCTTGTCTGAACACAAAATTTATTTATACTCCAATGTTTAAAGTAAAATATACAATTTTTTTTATATATGAATAAGGGATTGAGACAAGGGAGCGCAACATGATGTTTTTACCACGCATTCTACACATTTAACGTATTGACTTGGTATATGGATAGAATTTCATATACAGGGACGACAGGAAAATATTTTGAGTCATCATACATGATTTCAAGTTTTTTTTTCCTTGTATAATTGCGGTGAGTCATACAATTTTTCAATATAAAATTGACTCAGGACTGGTAATGATAACAATAAAAATTGACGGCAGTTTGGCGCGATACACATTTCATTCACACTCACAATGTTGATAGATTTCAACAAGTAACTTTATTGAGTCAATATATCGTCATTAGATATTTTGATGATTATTGCCTTCTGTTTCGGTTAATTACGTGTGTGTGCTGTAATGATACGGGTACTACGAAGGTATCCCTGGTATCAAAATAACACAGTATGGGGTGATATGGGATATGAAATTTAATTTTTATTATTAATTTAAGGACCAAAATGTTTTCAATTTCAATTTTTGGCTGTATTTTGACCCCATTGAGTCATTTCCTTTAAAGTACATTCAATTTAGATCACATTTCATGTTTCATTCCATTTCATTTGTGTTACAATTTCAAAAAAATGAATGAATGAATAAATATCGACCGGTTTCTCTCTTCTTTTGTGTATTTGTGTTTTTTTAATTTAATATTTTTTTATAACACACACACGTCTCGGAACACAATAACACCGAAAATTAACATAACAAAAGGCGGTCCTGGGCAAACAATAGAAAATTGACATTTGAGTGTCACAAAGGTCAATTCTAATGCCATTAATCAAAATATTGGACAATAACTTTTGGATTTATACCAAAATTTGGATCTCACTGACATTTAATTAAAATTTTGCTTTGAAAATTTGGCTTTTGTGAGATTAAGAGTAAATATTTTGATTTATATTTATCACTTTTTTCACTGCAAGGGCTGGGTTCCATTTAAAATGTAACAAATATTACATTTCCATTAAATTTAAAGCACGTCCATTAAATAATTACTTTTAAAGAGACGATAAATGACCATCACATGAAAAAACGTGTCGAGTCCTATTATTATTTTTACATTTTTAATACATTTTTATGATTTTCAACTTGAAACTATCATGTCCTTACACAAAAAAAAGTCAATTTTCACAACATAAATGTACTTTTTTTTGTTCCTCTTTTTCATTGGTACAATGCATTCAATATTCAAGTCAGACATTTTAAATGTCCTTTTCGTGCAGGAATACGAACATGAAGTTACATTCCTAAGTTATTGTTGTTGTTGTTGTAACAAAAAAAAAAATAACATAAAAATGCCACACCACAGTGTAAAATGTGAAATAAAATGATAATAATAATAATAAAAAAGTTAGTAATAATTGTTGTAAAACTTCAACCACAACTCTTCCATACAAACAGGCAAACAAACAAACATTTTAAAATAAAAATAATAATAAAAATAGACAAGTATTAAAAAAAATTGTACATTTCGCATTAAATTACACACAGTAAAGCATTCTCGTTCGTAAATAGTGGAATAAATAAATTAAAATGCGCTTTACTGCACTCTGGGAGCAATACAAAATTAATTTTATGAAATTTAACTGTGAAATTAAAACTCAAGCGCATTTACATTGGGACGGGCTCAGATTTTCAAATCAACAGTAAACATTCAACTGAGAATGATCTTTCCAGGAAATTCTGTTCAAGGGACCTGACACTGATAAATAGATTCACTGACGGACAAGCACAAGTGACCCCATTAGATCCATTTCAATCCAAATTAACTGGAAATGCACTTTAAAAATGTATTTTTTTTTTAATTTTCATTTAAAATACAAAAAAAAAGGAACACGATGATACGAGTGGAGAGATGATACTTGAAGTGTGGGTGTTGTTGTAATACTGATTCATTATCATCATCATTATTATTATTATTATTTTCATCCTCATCATCATCCTCCATCTACGTGAATGTGAGATGCGTGTTTTTTTATTTATGTTATATAAATTGCAAATTACTTGCAATCGGATCTGATGTTAATGCTAATTCAATTCAATTGTAAAATTGTTTCATTTTATATCTGTGTGAAAAATGTGTGCTATGTGTGGGTGTTTTTATTTTTCATTTCATTTTATTTTATTTTAAAATCCATTATTGAGTATGGATTTTAATTTCAATCGTAAATGAAATGAAATGTAATGGGATTTGTTAATAAAACTTGTTTTATTATTACTTTTTTTGTGTATGGACATGAAGAGATATGGGGACATGATACAAATGATATGAAATATAATAAAGTGATTGATTATATTGAGTTTTAAATAGCATGTGTATGAATGTTAATAAAGACCAATCATGATTTATTGTATTTGATGAATATTTACTCTGATTATGCTCATAATTCATGGACAGGTCATGGTTATCTATGTTAAAAAAGTAATTTTATCTGATCAATTGAAATGCGGCGTCCATTGATTGATTGATTGAAATGAGGATGGATGGACGATCGGGAGTTCAGCCTTAAATTGATTGAACATCGTTAAAAACCGTTAAAATTTGAATATATTCATAGCAATGTCAATTTCAATGTAGGGACAGTGCTCAAACCAAGGATCCATGGATTAAATTTCACATTTTGAACCACCAGATGGTGCTGTTTTCACTTTTAGAATCATCTGTCACCAGCATATTGAACGAATGTCAATAAGTTCGTTGAAAATTTCAGTGCAACAATGATTTCTTAATTTCACTTGTTACTCTTCCCACTTCATCAACCATCGCATCGGCCTGCTCTAATAATAATATAAAAAGAAACAATTGAAAATTGCAATAATAGTCAAAAACCGATTTCAAATTCACTGAAATTTGTATTTCCATTCAACGCCTTTAACCAAAAAAATGTGATTCAGTCTTTTGTTACACATTTTAACGAGTGTCTTTAAAAACTCACTCATATATAAAAATATTTATGATGTTGTTTATTGTCATGCCTTGTTATTCTTTCATTATTATAAGTTTTTTTTGTGTATATGCTTCTTTTTTTGATTTTTATTATTCATTCCGTGTATTGTATTTGCAATTTGTATACAAAAGATAATTTTTTTTTTATTATGTTTATTATTTCAGTTTCATTTCTTGAGTTTTGGGTCCCAAATCAAAAAATATGTTTTTTTTGTGTGTGTGTGCATTGTTGAGCAAATCATAAAAAAAATATAAATAAGAAAAAGAATAAGGATTGATTAACATTTGACTGACTGTATCTTAATTTTCAGTTAACTTGTTATGATTTTTTTTGGTCTTGAAGTTTGAGAGATAAACTTCAACTGATTATTATTTGGATTGCGTGCCTCTGGGCAATTATAAATGAAAATCTCTCATGTAAAGAAACATTGAGATCATAAATGTTTGTTGAGTCAAAAAAAAAAAATTGGAAAAAAAATTGAATCACGTGTAATTTTTTTCTTGTTACTGACCACTCGAGTTAATTTAAATTGAAATACAAAAAAAAATTGATGAACAAACAAACAATTAAATGAATAACGATGAAAAAAAATCGAAAATCTCGTTCTTAATCTATGTTTGATTGATCTAATATAAATTTGAGTGCATTTCCTAGCGATTTTTCGAAAAATGGGTCTTTGAGGGTCGTTTTGTGCGTCCGTCCGCCTATGTTTATCAGGTTTTTGTAGTCTTGGAAAACTTCATTTTGATCCACGTAAAATTTTCATTAAAAGAATTGTGAATTTAATTAATGGAAATGCACTTTCGGATATCATTCAAGGTCACGTCCTTCATTTTATTCATATTTCTATCAATTTCCTTTCAATTCTAATTCTCTCAATTTCGTTACACCACGCCTCATAATATTCTATCACTCCTTTAAGTTTATATGTCGATCATATCACGATTCAAAATCGCCACACACATGATCATCATGCTTTTAACACACACACTTGATTCAAATTACTTTTAAAACTATGCCTTATTGTCGTCATAAAGACGACGAATTGAACAGAGCAAATGAAACATGTTTTGTGTAAATCTGTCATTTATCTTCAAATAAACGAGTATTTTCAATTTAATTGTTAACTTCAAAGACACCAGACACGAACTTTAACTTTAACTAACTCAAGAAAATAACGAGAAAAAATGAAATCAGTCAACGATAGTCATTAAAATGTCATAAAAATATCATTTTTTTTGTACATGATTCATAGGTTTCAATTCAATTCAATATTTGAAGAGATCGTCAATCAAATTTAAGTTGTGAACTTCTTTTACACACACACATTTTTATGTTCAACTGTCAATTTGTAGAATATTGTAACAAGAACTTATGGATTCGGTTAATATTTATGACATATGGGAAACAGATGTCCTGAATTTAAATTTGAAATGTGTGAGGAATGTAAGGAATTTATTGTTATTTTAACAGTTAAATATGAGATAAGACGTGAAAAGACCGTTATTTTTAATTTCAATGACAAAAATTAATGAGATGCATTTTTTTGACTATTTTAATGAGAAACTGATAAGAAATCATCATGTAAGCCATGATTCATCAATAATTTCAATGAAATTCAAGTTAAATTGAACAAATTTGTTAAATTTATTACTAATTTCAATTGTCCATCACTTTAACAATAGAAGTGAGTCAATAAATTGTTGAATTTGTCCCTTTCAACTCAAATTAGATGACAGACGACGACAAATTATGAACATGAATCATCACAATTGTTGCATTTTTAAATTAAGTGATTCACAGAACTCAGATGGAATATTAATTTAATTAAATTAAATTAAATGTTAATCGATTAAATCAATGAATGCCCATATTGTTCATATTTGGATGCATGTTGAGTGAAATTTAACATGTAAAAAAAATTTCTCATGAACTTTCATCTTTACTTTAGTAAGTAAATCATTCTTATCGGTTAACTTATTTATGGTTTAGTAGCAGTTTAACCCTTTTTATTTCAATGATTCATGGACTTAAATTGTTCTTAAATGTTCTGTTAAATAGAAAGAAGGAAAGAAAACAGAAGAAAGGTCTAGAATAATAAAATTTTTAATATTAAATGAGAAGAAAAAATGTATTAGAACAAAGAATTTATGTGATCGTTAAAAATTGATAAACTACATGTTTCGGTTTTTTTTTCATTTTCTTGTTTTTTTTTATTATGTTCACATTTCATTCATAATTTAAAAGGCAATTTTGTATTTGACCTATACGGGAGAAGGTCATTTAGTGGTTTTTTTGTCCGCTTGAACTACAATTTCCTCGTTTCTTAAAGTTTATTGGAATTTAGAAGGTCAAATTAATTTGATCGGATTTTCACAAAATTCGTTGAAAAGGAAAAATCTACAGATACCTCGATTCTTGTTAAGCTCGACAGGAATTTGGACCCCCATTGTTCGAATATCGAGCCACTTCATTCAGTTGTAAAGTAGACTGACCGACATTCAGAAAGCTTGGACTAAAAATCAGATTAAAATGTGAATTAAATTGAATATTTATCCTCTTTTTTAGAGCTATTAATGGAAGACACACACAAATACCAAAGTGGATGCCTTTAACCTTCATCTGACTTTGACTGTGACACAAACTCTTTCATAATATCATCAAAGAACTCATATCATAATAATTTTAATAATAATTAAATTCTGTTCCAAAAGAAAAAAAAAATATCTTAATTTGATAAGAACTTTCTTACTTGTTTTATGTATAAATGATGATCTGTAGTGAAAGTTCAAAGGTTCATATGCTTTCATTTGACATGTGGGCGAAATAATTTTCTGAATTGAATTGAATTGAATTCTATTTGAATACCAATTATTTCTTGCAATTATGGATCAATATTGATTGTAACTGATCGGGAATTCTATGGAAAAATTCCAATTCTCCCTAATTTCATCTCATTTAAATCCAGATTCACTTTCAGAGAGACAAAAACTTAAATGATTTTCTTTATCATTAAATGACATGTAATTACATTGAAGTGTGTATCTGAAAAGGGAAAACAATCAAGAGAATGCGTTATACAAATTTCCCAAAGGCAATTGCTTGTGTACTG
This sequence comes from Culicoides sonorensis, assembly GCA_900002565.1. NCBI lineage: Eukaryota > Metazoa > Arthropoda > Insecta > Diptera > Ceratopogonidae > Culicoides > Culicoides sonorensis. The sequence continues at coordinate 25,069 of LN483779.1, forward strand.
TTATTATCATTATTATCATGTGTGTGTCTGTGAGAGCATCAAAAACATCAGACATAACATGTAAAATAAAAAAAGGAGTTAAAATGGCACAAAGAACATTTATTTACAAATAAACACATGAATATGAATGGGGTGAAAAGAATTAGTTTTTCCCACATTTAAACCATATCAATGTGTGATGCAGACAGACGATTAACTTGAAGGCGCTTAAGGCTTTGTAACAGTACAAAACAAAAAAAAAATGAATATAAGTATTTGAATAGAAAAAAGTGTCTTTTATTAATTTTTATTATTGTAATTAAACGCAATTCAAAAAGATTTTATTCTTATTTAAAGCGGCAATTAAAGTGAAAAGACCTGGATTTTCATTGAAATTGAGGAATCTGCTCTTTAAATGTCATAAGGATGTTATTTTGATATGAAATTGAAGCTCAACATCCTACAAGGCAAGAAAAATAATAAAAAAAATCTGTCTCACTCAGTTCATATTTCAATGAATAATCTATTTTTGTTATTTATTATTTTATTTTATATGTGCCTTGATTTCAAACCAAACCATCTTTTATCATGTGTGTAGGTGTTTTTGGTCATATTATTGCAATATAATAGCTTGCAGGGTAAAATAACAAACATCAAAGATGAGAAATGGGAATTTGTTTGCGTATGATTATTATTTTCCCAATATAACACGATTGAAATTGAATGGCAAAGAGAAATTTCACGTTAAATGTAATAAAAAAATAAAAATCTTAGATATTATAATAATAATAAAACAGATGCTTTCTCACATCGATGGTTATTCAATTGTGTCGATGAAAAAAAAATTTAAAGGAAAGAAAAAAAAATGGAAATCAAGTGTAATTTCAGCAAGTGATGTCAAATCTCTTGTTATCCTCTTTCTATCAAATCCATGCCAATTTTTGTGTATCATTTTTTTGGTCTAATTCGATTTGAAATGTAAATTCCATTACAATATTTCAACAAGTAAGTCCCCCTTTTTTTAATATTTGTATCAAATGTTGTTTTTTTTTCTTCGAATAATGCCACATAATACAAAATTGATACAAAAATTTAAAGATGATGATAAAAAATGGGGAAGATAACAAATTTAAGGATTTACAAATAATTATCAAGTCTAATCCTGGTTTATATCATTTAAATATATTGAATGGAACACACTGAAAATATTTTATTTTAACAGGATTACATCTAAATTCCTTGATATTTGTTCATTCATTTATGAAGTATAAATTTCTATGAATTTTGTCTATTATTTGACTGTTTTATGCTGATTTTGCTCAATTCATCTTAATTTGGACAGTAATTTAATATATTTTTTACTTTAAATTAAATTTTGAGGGCATTTTGTGATGAAAATGCGCTTTTAAGGACGGTTTGTCGGTATCCCATTCACTCAGGTTCAAGGGCAAACCCAGAATCGGTCCTTGCAATGAATTCGATGTCAACCTTTGAATGGTGCACTTCTAAAGTCATTCCTAGGCGTCAAATTTTTTACAGTGAAACTGATTTCATTGAAATGCACTTTTATTCACCCATTCAGTGATAAAATTTCTAATTTATTCAACTTTGAATCAAATTCTGTACAAAAATCTCCCTTTCAAGAGAAATTTTTCACCATCTTGTGCCTTAAAATTTCATTTAATTATAATAAGAATGCAAAAAAAAAGAAAAATCCTTTGAATGAAACACATTTTCCTTCATTAAAACACCTTTTAATTTAAAGGTACACCTAATTTTTTTGACAAAATTAGTTAAAAATACCCGTTTTGTGTTTCATAAAATTTAATTAATGTCGAATTAGGTTTTTTCTTTATCAACAGTAAACGAATACTGAAATTACAGATGGTGATGATAAAATAAAAATAGAGGTAAATAATAATACAAATTTCGACAGTATAATTACACTGTATTTATAATGATGTTGATGGTGTTTCATTATAATTATTGTTATTATGTATTTAAAAGTGAGTTACACGGTGAATAAACACGAATTTGTATTATCAAGCGATTTGAGTCAATATTTGAGAGAGGGATTGTAACTGCTTGCAATTAGTTCCCTTTTTTTATATGAAATTTTAATTAATTAAGTCATTATGCCTTGAATTTGAGCCTCAAAAATAAATTTAACGCTTGGTGATGAATCGAGAATCATTTTCAGACCTCACATTGACAGATTTTCCTGATTCAAGGTCAACCAATGAAATTTCCTCGTCAAATGACATTTTTTTTACATTGAATTGTGATGTGAATTCCATTTCACGCGTTCATTTCATCCTTCCTTGACTTGAATCCAAGTATTTACAACACAAAACTATGTAAAATTACAAGGAAAATGTGCAAAAAAAAATCCTTACTAATAAAATAAAGCTGAAAGTAATGTCGTGTGTCTGTCGTTAAATTTTATGACGGGTAAAAAGATGAAATGTTACTTTTCTTCCATCTTCCATTTGCAATAAGTGAACTTCTTGAAATCTACAAGTGAATTTTATGTTTGTCTCCTTCTCATGCCAAGGACATTGTGAATGAAATTTGTGTGTGTGTGAGCCAAAAGTATGTAAAAGAATTTCATACTTGGAAGTCTTTATATTTTTTTTTGGCAGTATCAACGTTAATACACTTTCTCTTATCTGACAGACAAAGATTCAAGTGAATTTAAGTGCGGAAAAAGGGGAAATGAGAAAAATGTTACGGAATGTTAAATCATTTCGTTCATTAAACTCTTTTTCTTCTTCTTGTTCTTTTAATAGGAGTACGCACATAACACATAACCCAAAAAAAAACAAAATTCAACATAAATTATTTCCTTAACTTTCTTTTTCATGTTATTTTGGATTAGATGAATACTTATAATAATAAAATTACCACAAAAGTGAGCAATATCTTAAAATTAAAAGAAAAAGTGTTAAAAAATGTACGAAAAACTCATGAAATGTAGAAAACTTTTCTTATTAATTTAATGAAACATGAGATTTTTTAAGTCTATTTGTGCGAAATGTGTTAGATCAAGTATGAAAATTCTTCTTTTTAATTTAAGAAAAGTTTTGTTTCACGGTTTAGTGCCTTCTCCTACTTATTTATGTTAAAATTCGTCTGAATCATGTTTGCATTGAAAAAAATAAGTATTTAAATGAGAGTTAAAGTGTGAATCATCTTAAATTTTGTTGTTTTTAAAATAAAAATAGGGGAGAATAATCGTTAAATAACACAATCCATGAGTTTTTATGACTTCCAGACAATTCAATGAGACATCGACGTCAATATTTTATATGTTTTTTTACTGGTGATGTGTCGTCAGGTCTTTACAGGAATTTTTATGACCTCTTCTTTTATTTTGAATTGCATTGTCTTGTTTTCCATTAAATTTGGGATCCTATTTTGATGATTCACTGATGTGAGTAAGAAAAATTTGGCAAAAAATATTGATAAATTTCATTTCCACTGAATATGACATGAAAGTCATTGAACTTCTCTCTTTAAGCATTGTTTTAATTCTAAAAATATAATTTCTTTTCAGATTCTTTCATATTCAAGCCATACTTAAAATACAACAAAAAAAAATACAAATCGCAAATATTCACCACTTCACTTGAAATTTTTTCATTCATTCTCTCCCATTGCTATTCAGATAGTCGTCAATAAGAATGCTAGAAAACGAGAAACAAAACTTTAATATTTTTTTTGTCTTCACTCCACTTCTTCAATATAAATATTAGGTTCATTCATCTCATCTCAACTGCATTGTTCAAACGTTTTAACAATAAATTTATAATAAAAGAAACGACTCAACTCACTTGGGTCGATTTTCAGCCAATTTTCAACAAACAGCAATCCATATTTACAGTTAGAACTGCTAAAAATAAGAAAAATAAGAATAAGAAGCAAAAAATGAGGATAAATTTTAATACAAAAGATTATTTACAAGAAATAAAAGGAAAAGACATGTCCGTAACAGAGAAAATTTTTCATTTCAATGAAATGAAATCGAAAAAAAATAAGAAATTTTTTAAGAGGAAATTTATCTATCAAACATTCTCGTTTATCGTGTGGCATGGAGTGAAGTCTTTAAATTTGATATCATTGAGATAATAATAAAAAATAATAAGAATGTGAATAGAAAACAGATACAGATCAAGCACTATCATTATCATTATTATTATTTTTTGGAGGAAAACAAAAATTAAAAGAAAAATAAATATCGTGAGAGTGATGCAAACCAAATGATGCCCTTTCATGAGTATTTCGTTCCAAGTTTTCTGTTCTCATTGATTTTTTTTTTTTTTGAGATGAAAATAATTATTGTCTGAACTGAAATTTATTTTTCTTATCCTTCATCGTTTGAGTTTATTTGAGTTTACAATTATTTTTTTCTGCAACTTAAATGGAAACAGCAACAAAATCCTTTGAAGCAAGGAAAAGAAATGAAATTGCCATATTTTCTTCTTAGTTTGTCGTTCACTGTTGTTTCAATGAATGAAAATTTTCATGAAAGAAACTGAAACTGAAAAAAAATTCTTTTAAAAGAATGAAAATAATAATAATAAGTAAAATATAATGACAAGTTATTGGTCTAGTACTGGTTTTGACATTAAATCACGTATGAAAAAGTCGTTTAATGAACTCACTGAATCAAAAAAATTGCATCATGGTGATCATTTGTCTGAGCTTGCGATTTCAGATTGGATTTCATGTCAAGAAAATGTTTGACAAGATCTTTTCCTGAAATTTAACTGCCATGGCTGAGCCCTAGAGCTTACTTTGTGGCCAAAATCCACCATGTAGTGACCATGAACCGGTTCCTTGCGATTAAAATGAAAGTAATTTTCACACATTTAACATTTTTTCATTAAATTTAACATGAAACCAAAATACCTTTAATAGTCATTACAAAAAAACAGTAATTACAATGAAAAAATTGTGTCTCGTCTGTCGTCTGATCCTTGAAAAATGTTTATTCTACCTGCTTTTACATTGAATTAGTGGTCTTTTTTTGCCTTTCTTCTCATTTAATGTCATTACTCTAATTTTTTTTTCAAACATTTACCACATGAATTGAATTGACAAACAATTCTTCTCATTCTTAAAACATGTTAAAAAATAATTTTACTTATAATGAGAGAGACCAACACGAACAAAATTCATTGTAAAATGAAATTCAAATTGAAATGAGAGAACATGCATATTAAAAATTCCTTTGGAAATAATTTGGTGTCATTTAAAGATGTGTCGTTTTGTCATCTTCTTTTCTTCTTCTCTTTTCATTTTACCATCATTGTGTTTATTATCATTATTAATTTTTTTTTTTTTAATTTTTAGTTTCTTATTCATTGATAAATATATTTTTTGTAATAAGAAGACTAGACGACAAATTTCAAGCATCTTTGTATTCAATTAGAAAATAACTGAAATTGAATGCATTTCATGTTAATATGAAAAAAAAAATTCTCTGAGGCATTACAAAAAAAATAAAATTAATAATAGGATTAACTGAATAGTAATTTACCAGACTAGACACGAAACTAATCGAATGAAATGCGTAGAGACGAGACTAGACAATGAAGAGACGAATGATGGGTGACCGGATTTTGTAGAAGGATTGTTATGATTTCAAGGTCATTTATATGTTAAATAAACCGAATTTCCTAGAAAAATTAATTAAAAATCATGAGCACAGACAAAAAATGTTCTTAATTACCTTTAAGTGAGACATTAATAATGAATTTCAAGTTTCCTTGAATTTTCTTATCATTTTATGACAAATTCACGTATTTTTTATCATGCGCTGAAATTGTGAATCATATTTATTTTATTTTTTAAGAATTTTCAAGACAAAGGATTATCATGACACAAAAAAAAAGAAAATTTAATACTTTTTATAAGCTTCTAAGCTCTTATAACTCATACAGATTATCACACACACACACCCATACACACACAAACGTACATTCAAACACAAAAAAAATAAATATTATAAATCATTCAGAGAATTATCAGAATAAAGCACGTACTCTTGCAAAAAAATGAATCGAATATGAAAAAAAAAGAAAAAATAAATTTTTCCTGAGTCATTTTCAATTTAACACAACACACACACACACACACACACGTTCCATTTGGGCACGAAAATGTTTCACTTAATTCTACGAAAAAAAAAATTATGTGTTTTTTTCCATTATTATTTATTTATTTACTTTATCGCCGCATTTTACTCAATTTTTATGAGTAATCTATTTATTTTACGATATAAATGGAAATTGAATGGAAATATATTGCATTGAATTCGCTCGCTGCATATATGCAAAGTACGGAAAATTGTACATAAGAGGCAAGCTCTCCAGACAGCAGTTAATGACACGTATTATGAGGGAAAAGTGCATGATTCACGTTTCTTTATAATTTTTTTTTGTATTGATTTTTAACAGATATTTGATTGCATTTAAATTTCATTTAAAATGAGACACAAGGATCACTCAATCACTTTTAATTCTCCTTTGCTGTCAAAACAAAATTTAAATTAAATAATAAAATGACAATTAAAACCCATCTAAAATCTCATCATCATTCCAATTTCATTCTAAATTAAACAGGATGAAATGGAAGCGCTTTGCCACATCCTTTTCTTGTTTTTTTTTTTTAATTTTAAAGGTAACTGCCATTATTCACTTAACTTATTCATGTTTATTTATTTGTTTATTTAACATTATTTACCTTTTCTGTGTGGTAATTTCATTTACAAAAAAAAACGGAAGAGGGACAATATCTTTCCTTTCCTGCTATAATAAATATTTTCAACACCGTTTTAATTTATACGTGTGGACTTTTATTTGGAGAATTTGTTTGTTTTCACTCTTTTCTGGTTTAATTTATAATTTTATTTTGATATAATGACTTGATTCATGAAAGGCGTCGTTAAACAATGACTGAAACCACAAAAAATGGGTCTTTGTTCAAGATTTTAATTACTTGGCTTAAGAGTGAATTGAAAGAAAAGTCACTGTCGGGATTCGGAATATTCAAAGTTTTGGTACTGACATGATGCCATTGAAGTTGAATGAAAATTAAGGTTAAAATTCACATCTGAGAGTGTTCCAGAAAGAGTATATGAGGTCGTTTACATTTTTATGAGTCCGTGTAAGGCTCATGAACTCTAGAATTCAACTAGCTTGCGACCCTGAGTGTATGTAATGACCTGATATCCAAAAATTTGAAGCTTAGGTTGACGCTCATTGAGTCAAGACCCTATTTTGAGTGCATTTTTTCCCATTTATGACCCTTCAAATCATCATCAGTATCGATTTCCTTTCAAAATCCCTTTAACCATAAATTTCATTCAAAATCCCCATCCAATCACATAATTTTACTGTTACTAAACAAATCTCTCATTAATTTCCAACTAAATTTATGAATAAATTTCATCAAAATTAAACCAACTTCACATACAAACATTTTACTCGCACACCATATGTCACATAAAAGTACATTTTCCGGTTATTTCTATTCAGTGCCTTAATTTTGCAATTTATTTGCAATGTTTGTCTTTTATAAACATATTTTAATTCTCTTCTTTGCATAGCATAGCACATACACGAGTGAGTAATACGAGACCGGCTTATGCAGCTTAAATTATAATTTTAATATTAATAATAATATGTTAAAAGACCATGAACTTCAATAATAAATGAGAAGAAAAAATATTATTTTAACATGACATAATAAATTAAAGCACTCATCATCGGACTATGAATTGCTTTGAAATTTTAAAATGAAATAAAATGAAAAAAGAATGAGAGAAAATTATAATTAACTGTAAAATTTATGGAAGAAATGACACATGAGTACTTTTTTTTTTGAGTCAAAAATTTTTTTTTTTGCATATTATAAACAATATGTTTTTAAAGCGTGGTCTCGTGTTTTGTTATGTTAATTTTATTTTTATTTGAGAATGATAGGACAAAAAGAATTAAAGCAGATTTTTTTTTATATTAACGACATTTTTTATTAAAGACATTCAACAAAAAAAAATTAATTTGCTAACCAAGTCATGTTCTGTGTGTGTGTAGAATTGTGTGAAGTACCGGAAATACTTTTCATTGTGTATTTTTTTTTATTTTTTAATTTAATTTGAATTTAATGGTTTTATTAACGTTTGTTTCTCTCAAAAATTAGCATAAAACTGCTTTGACTTTTAATGGACTAAAATTTATCAGTGTTATAAACACGTGAACTTTTACTTGACTTAATCCTGTCACTTTAAGTTAAATGTCTCCCATTTCCCATTGAAAAACACCTCATGAGAAAAACAAAATGTGGAATTACACACACACCCTTAATTTATCTTATGAATATTAAAACACACTTCAATTGAGAGGATGAAAAACGTACATAATTTAAAATAATAAAAAGTAATTATAACACTTTTTGTCATAAATTATTAAAATTAAAGTGTCTCTCAAATTAAAATCATAAAAAACAAGCGATGTAAGAAGAATAACGAAAAATACGCGATAAAAACAAGACAATTTATGTTGAAAATGAACAGATGGAATGAGGAGAGAACGATTTTAAATTCCCAAATGAAATGTAATTTTAACAATTAAATGAAAAAGTTTGACTCGTGTTCTGTCGTACAAACACACACACACATAAAGAGGCACACAACATGTGATAAGTAATGTTGCGAACTTTATAGAAATTTGTTTAAATGTAAAAAAAATGTTAATGTTAAACAGGTAACAAACAACTTTGTTTCATTTCATTTTATTTCATTTCATTTCATTTGACTTAACTTTAAAAGAAAAACATGAAAAAAAACTGATTTGTTACATTGAAATCGTAGAAGAAAAAAAAACGGAAAATCAAGGAGGGAGTGAGAGATTGAAATTAAATGATGTTAAATGAATTTTTTATGAATTTAACGTTTTAATTTAAGATCAACTTTAACATCAAGGAAATCTTTGCCCTTTTCTCCTTTGGATTACCAGACAAACTCGGTTCAAAAGTCAAATAATAAATAAATAAATAAAGATTTCATTTGACATTCAATTGTCTTCCGTTTTTTTTTGTTTTGTACCGAGAATTCCTTGAAAAGTAAATTCCTTTTCCTTTTTCTGTCACTGTGAGATCCAAATTTATGTTGAATAACTGAAGACTTACATAATAACAAAGCTCGCATGTTAAAGCCCTAAAGTAATAAGCATAAATAATGTCAGACATTTGATTACGGCAATAAAATATGAAATAATAAAAATGACACACAAAAAAGAATCATTAATAAAAATAAGGTACTATGAGAACAGGTAGCGCTGAGCAATAAATCGGATTATTTTGAATTGAAATTGTTTTAATAATAAAAATTTGACGTCAGCTAGGCCTAAGAATGACTGAAAATGAGAGTTTCAATCAATTTTGAGAGTTTTCGAATGCAAAAGTTCTTGAAAATCAAGTTAAATAAAATTAAAAATGGTTTTCATTTAAAAATTTCATTGAAATTACACTAAATTTCGATTCAAATGACCTTGATAAGCTTAAATTTGTGAGATAATCATAGATTCACCTTTAAAAACACTTAAATAAAGGTCACATGCCATAAAATTTCATAATTGATCTTTTTCCTTAAAAATTTTACATACCTTTTATCATAACACGAGAGTTCAATTCATTCTTGAATGAGAGTTCAAGGTCAAATTTAATATTTTCTTAATATATCTCCTTGTCTCATTCTATTGAATTGAAATGAATTGCATTTCATTTCAACTTCTAAAAAAATTTTGATTTGTGACAGTGAAATCTCATATTAATTTTGTAACAAATTCATGTCTGGCATCTCTCTCCCTCGCTGTGTGTCCTGATTCTATTTAAAAAGTGGATTTCTGGAGTTTAATATTTTTTTTTTAAGTAAATGTGTATGCTTTCATTGAAATAAGCAGAAAAAATGCGATTTTGTGAGCGATTTGTCAGGACGGCCCTCAATATGAAGGCCTCTCTTTGTGATGATTAACCAAAATAAAATTCGATGACTTTTCGAAGAATTACAGGACTATATTTCAGGATTGAAACTCAGAAGTACAAAAAAAAACATTGTGACTAAAATGCGCTTTCATATTATTTTAATAAATACGGTTTTCCCATTTTCAGTGTTTAAATGTATCAAAATTTGATAGAATCAAAGAAAAAAAACACAAGAAATTATTCATTATACAAGATTGTAACAGAAGCATTTTATTATGTTTGAAATTCTGATTAATTTTTTTTTCTTTTCATTCCTTTATCTCCCATTTTTTCAATTACTCATTTGAACTGGAGAAGAAAAAAAACGACTTCTTTAAATAAATTAATAAATAACAATCTCATAGCAAACAAAGATCAAATATTAAAAAGAATCTTTGACTGTGAATGCATGAAATGACTTTTAAAGGAAAAAAAAATACTTAATGTTGACTTGAGACACATTTTGACACACTGGAATTTTCTTATTTGTTTGAGTGTCTTTTATGTTCTAATACAATTTTTTTTTTGTATTCATTCATTAAAATGGCAAAATGTATCTAAGCATATTGTTTGTTGCATGTGTGTGATCTGTGATCTGATTCTTAAAAATGTTGAACTGTTGCTACTCATTTGTTTGAGTGTGACATGGAGTCTATTAAATGAAATAAGAAAAAAAAAAGAATTTCAGATGAGTTGAATATAAAAATGAAAAAGCACACTGAATTGAATCCTCGTTCTTAAGCTCATTAGGTGATTAGAGCCATGTGGACCCTCATTACACTTCTGTCCATGTTCAACAAGGTCAGGTCATAAGCTTGATCGGTCTTCGTAGAGAAAAAATATTAATGCAAGGAAGAGATTCAAACACCTCTTGACTTGAAAATAGACCTCCAAGTTCCGTCAAAGAGCAAATTGAAATCAAATCGGCAGAAAATTGCTTGAATTGAACCTGTTTCATTCCCTTATCACCTTTTTATTGCTTGTCACTGTTGTTAAACATTCATATTAATCAAATATTGAATCAATTTCGAACAATTTCCTATTAATTAATGTCAATATTTAATATTTACTCTAAAATTTATAACATCAAAAACCGAAAAAAAAATTAAATCACTTTACCTCAAAATGTTTCACCGATTCTCAGAATTTTACTTATAAAAACTCACTTTTGAAAGAAATTATCATTATTTTTATTGTAATAAAAATGAAATTTGTATTCAATATCATTTAACATTTATTTACACAAGATAAAGTAAATTTGTATTTTAACCATAAGACAAGACAAGAAAAAATATACACAAAGCAGACACACAGACATACACACACAAAAACGATAAATTATTCTAGTAAACTAATAAATGTTTTCTGTGTTCATTGCGAACATTGCACTTGCACCCTGAATATAATAAGAGTCATACTAATTTTTCTCTCTAACAAAGCAACCAGAGTGTGTTTATTTTTTTTCTTATTATTTTTTCGATGCACTTGCTCTTGATTGCAGTTCATGGCAAGAAATTCGTTTTATTTTATTTTTTGCTTCTCATTTTCTATTTATTTATTTATTTAAATTGAATTGATACGATAAAATTCTTTAATATTCAACATACGTTCATAGAATAAAGTTTACATTAAAGCATGGAAATAATAAAAAAAATTATACATGATGAGTGACGATAAATGAGCCGGAAATATTCTACTAATAATATTAATAATGTACAAAATACAAGAAACAATCATTGTATTTTATTTTATTTTATTAAAAAGTTAAAAAGTATTCAATTTATAAAAAAAAAAAAAAAATTATGAATTTAATTTAATAAAATTGAATTGAAATTCAAATGAATTTATTCAATGAGAGTTGTTTGAATTGAATTTTTGTCTCGCAACTTTGACGCGGTATCGTCCACGTGGATTATACGAGTATTTTTAAAATTTCCATGAAAATGAGGCTTAAATTTCAATTCTGCGAATCCCAATTCAATAAGAACCATGACAGGGACATTTTTGACTTACAGTGTATCATTTTTTACATTTAATGCTTCGACTCAAGATTTCCATTCTCCATTATATTATCCATCAAAATTCACCAAACTCTGACACTTGTTCGCTTTAACTAAATAATAGTAATAAAAAAAATAAAAGGAACGAATCACTCATTTTCATCTTTTCCTTTTCTTGTACAATGTTTATTTTATGTCTCATTTACTTTTATTTCCACCTTTTTTTTCTTCTTACATTTCCATTTAGCTCACATTTTATTTGATACTTATTTCATGTAGCTTTCATTTCATTTTATATTATTTTTTATGTATGCGAAACAGGTATCCAAAAACTTGTGTAATCCAATATTCTGTGTATCGTGTGTGCATGGTGTATGCCAATTCTGGTGGTTTCTCGTATTTCCTTGCATTTGAGTAGCACTGAAGCTTGTCTCACAATAAAATGTGTATGTAAAGTTAAGGAAATGGAAAATTCAATCTAAAAACTTTTTGTACAGAGTTTCATTACTTTACTTTTGTTTGTTTTACGTGTAAATGAACGCACTTGTGTACGCACACACACACATTTGTTGATCATTTTCATTTTTTTTTTTATTTATTTGAGTTTTCCTTCATTTTACTTGTATTTTATCTTAAATTTTTATTAAATTATCCATTTTATTTTATATCAGAATAAAAAAAGAAAAGTTCCATCCGAAAGTACAAAAAAAAATATATATAAAATAAATAATTTGTTTTTGTTTGCATTGCGTATGTAATTCAATGAGATTTGCGGATTTATTTTGATGTATTCTGTTTTAACATTAATTTTCTTCGAAAGTTAGATTTGGATTAGATGTGGGTTGAATGTATAAAAAACAGGTAAATTTCCGTGTGAATCGGCAAATGACATGCTAAATTAAGATTGATTTGAGTAAACTTCTTCGATAATGGAATTGAAAAATTGAAATGATCGAATTTCAAGGAGAACGTGAACAAATTCTTGGAAAACTAATTTCAAAGTATGCCGTTGGTCATATTTCGATACTGTTTCATTTACAGTAAGATGAAAGAACAGAAGTTTCTCATTAAAATACAAAAATGTCTTGTTAACTGAAGAAAATTATGGAGACAAGTCAAGTCAGTAGCAATAAAATTTTATATTTATTACACCTTCCTTGTGCTCACTCACAGTAAATACTATGTTCAATTACAATCAAAGTACCTCTGAATTATTGATACAGTGATGAAAAAAAACAAGAAAACAACATTAAATGAACAAGTGTTACTCATAAAAGAGGAGCATCAACCTGCATTTTTTTATCGTCCATATGCGGCAACGTCCTGTTTGTGTGTGTGTGTGTGATGTGAGAGAGAATCATAAAATTATATTTTATTACATTTATTCACTGGCTTCTTACTATCATTATAATCAACTGACAACATCTATCCTTTATTTGTTTTTTTTTCTGTCTCAGAACGGTATTAATGTGATAGAAACTACAGTAAAATCTGTTAATTTTATTATTTTTCTTCTTTGCTTTGAATATCTTCACATAACCTTACATTGATACCTTGAATGCATATAAAAATTTTAAATTTAATTTTTTTCTATGTTTACAGTGGACTTAACTTCCAAGATTTATTAGTACGTTTGGGTGCTATTGACTCACCACCAAAGACACCATGCATTTTGGGATTCGAGTGCGCTGGAGAAGTAGAAGCTGTCGGTGAAGGAGTTGAAGATTTTAAAGTAAGTATTTTAACACCCGATTTTTATATCAAAATAACATTAAAAAGGTGCCGCTTCCTGATTAACAAAATCCTTTTAATAAACAAAAATTAAATTTTATCAGGTGTGACTTAAATTACATTTAAAATCCAAACATGACCGTATCAAATCAGAATAAAAATACATCAATAAAATTATAAAGGTCGGTTAATTTTCGTGTCATTCATTGATAATTGACGGTTTCTTGATTCAATGTAATGTAAATATTTTGTTGTATTTAATTTCAATGGATTTTTTTTTCTACCTGATTTTTTTTTTTTGGTATCATCATGCAATGTCATGTTAAATTTATAAGGAAACATTTAAAAGGAGGTCTTTATGATTTTTTGATGTAAAGAATTTGAATGGAGCTCAAAAATCAGTTTAAGGAAATTTTATTTTAGTTTTTGAGGGCTCACATTGAGAGCTCAAACAACGTAAAAGCAGAAAATTCTCAGATTTTTCGTAAACAAAACAATGAAATGCGCTTGAAATTGAACTCATTTCAAGTAAATTTATGATACAAATGCAAAAAATAATTAATTTTATTCAAAACAAAAAAAAATATATTCTTATCTCACCACATTTTAACACAGTTACACTTTGTCATATGCATTGCAATTTAAGTGTACATGAACCTTAATTATTATTGTTATTTTGGTCATAAATTATATCACATTCAAAATTAATTACATTTTTTTTTTCATACATTTAATCTTTATTTTTATATATTTTTTTCATTTTTTTTTATTTTTAGGTTGGTGACCGTGTTGTTGCATTGCCAGAATATCGTGCATGGGCCGAATTATGTGCAGTTTCAACAAAATTTGTGTATAAAATTCCTGATGAAATGTCATTCCAAGATGCCGCTGCAATTTTAATTAATTACTTGGTTGCTTACATCATTTTATTTGACTTGATCTCATTGCGTCCCGGCAAATCGGTTGTTGTACATTCAGCTGCCGGTGGTGTGGTAAGTACAAGACAAATTTTTTATTATAATTTAAGATTTGATATATAACTGCATTCATCGTGGCCAGAAGTCCTATAAAGTGGTCACCCATCCAAGTACGAGAATATTTTTAAGTGAATTCTTATCTAAATCACACAATTTCAGTGAAAATCCCTCCCTTCAAATGTCCGGAACCTTTTTCCACATAATTCATAGACATTTCAATTAAATGTGCATTAAAGACAAAGAACAAATAAATGAAATGTCGCCAAAATGTCGACAAATACAAGCAACAGTTCCATGTCATAAAGCAATTGACACAATTTTTTACCCTCATTTATCCATTTTTCATTTATTTAATGTGAAATGTAATATTATCACTAACGTACACTCACACACACACATACATAAATACATACACTAAAATTAAAAGTAAAGTAAATTTTTACATTACTAACGAAACCAAACAATAATCATCATAATAATTATTACTATTATTATTTAACAACACAACACAATTCAGTAAATTAATTTGCATATAAAAAAATTATAATAACAATATTTCATTTTGATTTGACATGACTTGGAAATTGCTTTTTAAATCCTTTATACATAAATTATTACATTTTGTACTTGATCAAAGTGAAATACGACGAGGACGTGGAATGAGAAATCGAGTCAAGTAATTTCTTTGTAAATCCACAACATTCACATTTTAAGGACGTCTAGAAAGTTTGGATGAATTTTTTTTGTCTTCAATGTTGATGTCAAGTAAAAATATTGGAAAATTGTATCATTTTAAAGATAAAGATAAAAGTTTGAAGTACGTCTTTGTTCAATTTTCAATGACAATTGAAAACTTTCACATAACTTTGCTTACGTCCAAACATTTTCACATGATGAGTTTTGTTTGTTCAATAAAAGTGCCATAAAAACCACTCATCTTCAATTCCTGTGTGTGTGTGTGTGTGTAAATTTTATGTATACATGAAATTTTTTTAAAAAACTTAAATTTTTGGTTTCTTTTGGTGTTTTTTTTTTTAATTTAAATAAAAACATTGAATCGACTTCCATCTGATATTTATCCGAGATCTTTCGTGTATTCAATGTCCTTGCATGACACTCCAGGGCTCATTCAACGAGGGTCTGAGTCACATGTTTGCATTGAGGTCGATTCAGTCTCTAAAAATGACTTTCAGCAACCAAAAAATGCGAATATTGATTAATTTGTGCAAAAAAAGCAAAATTTCGATCAAAATCATTGTATTTTGGCATTAATATGCAAGTGTCGTACCTTCAACTTAAAATAATCTGCTAATCTCCCAAAAACACTCATTATCTGAAATGTATTGAAATATAATTCATTGTCATTTTGTTTGGATTACGTAATGTTATGATGATGATGATCAGTAAAAGGAAAATCAAATGGAAAATCAATACAAAAAATATCTTAAAATTATTATTCAAAAAAAAAATGAGACTTAACTTATATTGGTTTAGTTTCCTTTTTTTATTATCATCACTTGGCTTACATAAAAATATAAAAGGGACACAAAATGTTGATTTTTTTTGTTTTGAATCCAATTTCCATATTATTTTTCCTTTTTTTCCCTTTAACATGCACCTTGACACACAGCGTACAGCATAATTTTATTCACAATAATAATAATGGGGATATTTTTCCAACTGCAAGAAACTTCCGAGATGTTTGAGGACATTAACCGAAATGAGATTTATCTTAAAATAGGCAATATCATTTTGTTTCACTACCACAAAAATTTCAATGCCTGAATGTGCCGAGGCAGGAACTGATTCCACATTTTGTGTGTCAAAGTATGGCATGTATCTGTCGTGTATATCATGCTTAAATGAAACACCCAGTCCATGGCTCGAAGTGCCTCGTAAATGAACTGCCTTTAATCCATTAACGAATGTTACTTTCTGTGGTTCTGGTGTAATTGTGTAAAGTGAACTAAAATAAATTTGAAGATGTGAAAATTAAAGAATATTTCGAGAAATGCAGATAAAATTACCTTGCCACATATGACATGAGAGTGCGATCCATCAAAGCCCCCTCTAACAAGTCAAATTTCTTGCTATGAACGACAAGGATGATAAAACAATCGTCCTTGATATCAATGTATTGGAACTGTAATCCAACCAAAACGTGATCTGGATGCAATTCAAGTTTATTTAAGAGAAATTTACAATTTTTTCTGACTGGTGCTACGTAGTGCTTGAGATCTGGTAATGGTGTCCAATCAGTCTGATACTTTGCTTGTCCAAATGGTAACAATTCGCCTTCTTTAATTTGAATGCATAACGTATTTTGTTCAATTACAAATCGAACTCCAGTGATGACACTTAAAAATTAATTTAATTTTTTTTTAATTTGATTTGATTCAGATGAAAACTTACTTATTCGCCTTAGCCATGATAGGTGCTTCATGAATCTTAAATCTCTCGGATTCAAGTCTCAGAAATTTTGTGTGTATCGAATGCTTTTGCAATGCATCTTGTGAAGAAAATGTAAGGTGTGTCCCTTCAGTTGCAAAAACCTTCATCGTATGTGACACATGTCTCATCATATTTTCATATGCGGGTTTCATTTCTTCGAAAAATTTCTTGTTAATGCCTTTCTTGTGCAGGAGAAGTTCGATTCTGATTACTTGTAAAATTCCAATGAAACTTGACAACAAAAGGCCAGTTCCAAAAGCACGCCCTGACGTGTGTGAAACACCTTTCATTTCCTCACGCTCTTTGAACAGTTCGATAACCAATTTGAATATCGAATTCTCCTTAGTTTGTGTTGTATATTTTTTCAACAATTCATTGTGAAAAAATGCAGTAAGTGTGTGTAAATTTTCAACTATGTGAATATCAATTTCATGAGGTGATTTACTGTTGAATTCTGATCCATATTTAGTCAGATTGGCATATGAACTGATTTTGTCAAATAAATTCGTATTGTTAAGCTCATATTTAGTATAATTTTGGATTTGACTGATAATACTTTGAGCTTCATTTACAAGTTTAACATGAGATTCAACTTTCTCTCTGAAACACTTTTGATCGAATTCTTTCAAAAAATATCCACCCAAATTGAAATTTATGTCAGGGATGTTAACTTTAGTGTACTGGGCAAGTCGCTTACTGTCAGCATAAATTATATTTGGTGATTTCCATTTTATTTGTGATGATTCTGCCAAAAAAATTTGAAATAAAATTGGAAGGAGAATCAATTTGACTGTTAAGATGCACATTTTACTTTGAAATGTGATCAAGAAATTCATGCAGGCTTTTATAGGTGAATGTCATATGATCGCAATCAGGTGTTAGTTTGGAATTTTTTTCAATGCAAGTTCTGTTTTGAAGTTTTTTGCATTGTAAAAATTAGATGGATTCCATTCAATTGTATTATCATCAGAATATTATTCGAGTTGCATCAAAATTCACTGACACGCGTTCACGAAGGTCATAAAACTTCCTTCCTTTATCTTTTACTCCTGCTGACATGACATAAAACTAAACAAAAATTATTCATGTCCTTATTCCAAGTCCTTATATAAATATTTATTAGTTATAAAATGAAGGTTGTAGAATGACACCAAATTTTACGACATTTTCTTTTTATTTCCTTTCAATTTTGAATATTTTTTATTACTATGAATTTTTTTTATTATTTTTATAGAAGCATAATCGATAGTTGTTATGTAAAATGTAATATCACTTTAATTTATTACCAATTTTCCTTTTCATTGTTCAGTCCTTGAAACACAGAAATTTTCGTGTAATATTTCAAGTCAAGTCAGATCAAAGCAAATTCAAATTATTATGATAATTTTGAATTCTGATTTTACATTTTTCATGTATTTTCATGTAAATGGAAAATAACAGACCAGAAAATAATTGAAAGTGAAAAGTGATCTTATAAAATTTAAATGTACAAGAAAATGTAATTATAAAAGATGAAAGAGATTTCATTTCAGTTTCAAGTAAAGGTCAGACATTTAATATGAAATGAGTATTTTGTGCTTTAATCGGTAATTGAATTGAAGGTTGCCCTTTTTTGACTTCGATCTCATAAAAAATTGATATTATTTTTTTTTGTTTTATCAAAGATAATGAATAAACAAACAAACCAAGAAAATGTAATAAATTGGATCAAAACACACACACACAGACATTCACATGAATAAAATATTAGATTTCTTGTCCTTCTCTTGGCAAATTTCAAAAGCAGATTTGGTTCAAAGTTAAGAAGAAGAACGAAAAGTGTTGATGCGTGAAAAATAAATCCAATTCATTCGTCTTATACGGTAATTTTGCTGGTCTTTGACTGTCTCTGGCCAAGGAACCAAAACTTTCAATTGAAATTCAGAATTTCATTAACATAATTTTGTTTTACTGGTATATTTTGTGTTTTTTTTTGTGTTGAAATAATCTGACCAATGAATATGCGAATAATTTTGAGACACTTATTCAGTGTCATATGAAAGACGACCTTTAAATCGAACGGTTTCTGAAAGAGATCCGTCCATTAAACCTGTAAATTGTCCAAACTGGTCATAAACTTGACAGTCAAACTTGACAGTGTCAAAAAAGGCACCATAGAATTGTCAATGAACCAGTTCCTTAAAAGCTGTCTGACTGTGGACTCAATTTAAGACAAAAATTAATATTTAAACAGTTTTCAACCCTTCAATGTAGTCAATATTGCATTGTACCTGTAAACTATTGGTACAATTTTCCTTTTTTATTTATTTACATTTTTCCGCATTTAATGTTTAATATTCACCTGTATTTGAATTGTAAACGAAAGCATTATCTGGTAAATAATAAAAAAAAGTAAACAGGTAAAAAAAATTACACACACACTTTTAGTAATCAGTAATAATAATATGAGACAGACAGTCTGGCGTCCAAAGTAATTTTAGAGTTGAAAATAAATAATAATCGTTATTTCCTAAGGTTAACATAAAGGGACTTCTTCATCGTCAAATACACATTTTTCACACGTATATGCAAAGAACACACCTTATCATTATTTTTATTCTTGGAAATTTTCTTTTAAATTGCTTGATTATCCTTGGTTTGTGTCTTTTCAATGTTTTCAATGAATCATGAAATTTTTTCTTTGTGTGTTTGAATGTCAATTTTCTTATCTATTTAAATTCAAATGAAAATTGACTTCATTTGAATTGCATTAGTAAGTAAGTAAATTATTTTATATTATTATAAAAATAGGTATTTGTGTCATTGAAATTTAATTTTTGAATTTTAATTTAATTTGATTTTTTTAATATTTTTCAGGGACATGCTATCGCACAATTGGCTCGCACTGTTGACAACGTAACACTTTTCGGTGTTTGCTCCAAGGGCAAGCATGAGGCTGTCACCAGTTTATATGATCATTTGATTGATCGTTCTGATTACATCAATGAAATTAGAAAGTAAGTTTTTTTTTTCGATTAAATTGAGGTTAAATGTAATTAATTTTTGGTTTTTATTTAATCAATTAGGGTCTCATCTGATGGCGTTGACGTAGTCTTGGATTGCTTATGCGGTGAAGAATGCAATCGCAGTTATGGTTTATTGAAGCCCATGGGAAAATATTTATTGTATGGGTCATCCAATGTCGTGACTGGTGAAACAAAGAGCTTCTTTAGTGTTGCTCGTGCTGTAAGTTTATTTGAAATTTGATCGTGAAAGAATTTTTATTAACTTTTTTTCTCTTTTTCATAGTGGTGGCAAGTTGACAAAGTCTCACCCATCAAACTCTTCGATGAGAACAAAACCCTTTCAGGTTTCAACTTACGTCACTTGTTGTACCAACAAAACCAATCTGAGTACGTTCGCAGTTGTGTTGATAAGGTCTTCGATTTGTGGCGTGATGGTAAAATTAAGCCAGTTGTTGACTCATCATATGCCCTTGAGGACGTTTCAGAGGCCATGCAAAAAATGCATGATCGCAAGAATGTTGGTAAAATGGTATTAGATCCAGCAATGGAGCCCAAACCAAAACCAGCAACACCAGCTAAAGCCAAGAACAAGAAGCAGGCAAGTGAGGACAAAACCGACAAAGATAAGAAGGCCAAGGAAGAAGAAAAGAAAGCTGCTGACAAGACGGCTGAAAAGGAAACAAATGGCGAAGAAAAGAAGGAAAATGGTGAGGCCGAAGCTAAGCCAGCTGCTGAAACAAATGGTGACAGTAAGGAAGAGGAAGAGAAGAAGGAATCGAGTTGAATGAATCAAACTGAACAATAAATTGCAAATATTTTGATTTAAAATTGAATAGAAATGGCCATTAAGTGATTAAGTTAATCCTAAAATAAAAAAAAATTAAAGAAAAAAAACATAAAAATTAAAAAAAAATAAACCACCCCTTTATTTCTATATTTTAAATTAATAATGATATCATGATTTTATTAATATTAAAGAAAAAATTATTTTATAATTGTGAAAAAGAAAAATTAATCAACGAATCAAATCAAAAAATGTGTTAAAAGGCAAAATCTAAATTTGGTTATTTTTAAAAATAAAATTAAAAAAAAATCGTTTTCAAAATTTTTATATAAGTTACAAAGGTTTCACACAAACATCATGCGATTTAGATTCGAATTCAAATATCAAAGGCGAAGTGCAAATTTTTTTATTTTTACTGTAAAGAAAAAAAAAATCATAATAATATTTTAAATAGAATTTAATGTAATGAAAACATTTCAGTCCGAATTCGGTCCAAAATTCACATTTAAATAATAAGAATTGCACGAAAAAAATATCAAAATCACATCATTTATAGGAATAAAATTAAAGAGAAAAAAAACGAAATAAAAGGATAGCCAGGTATTAAGAAAATATAAAAAAATATTTTTCTGATATTTTTCATACAAAAAAAATTTAGTCGGATTAAGAAGAAAAATATATTTTTTCACGGGAAATGATGTAGCGTATAGAAAAGATATTATAAAATATGATAAAAGTCCCGCCTGATCTTAATTTTTGATAAAATCTTAAAAAAAAACATAAAAATAAATGGGAACAAAATATAATCAAAAAAAAAATGAAAGGGAAAGAAATTTAATTTTAAATTTAAGAACTTTTAAGTAAATTCCAAATATGTTTCATTCCATTTTTATTTTATATTAAATTTCAATCAATAACAGAGTAACTTCGCGCTGCCATTTTTTCAATTCAATTAAATTTTATTTTAAATAAATTTCTGATCAAAAAAATAAAACTTAAAATGAAACAAAAAAATATTAAAAATAAAAAAAAAACTATATAAGATATTGCTTTTGATGTTCTCTTAAAAAATATGAATATTATGAATAATTATAAAAAAAAATCCTTATGACTCAGATTAAATGAAAAGAAATTGAACAAAATATCTTGTTTTAAGTGTTTAAGTAAAAAAATAAAAAGTATAAAATATACTATAAAATATAATAAAAAAAATATAAATATTGATAATAATATTAAAGTAAAATAAAATTAAAGAAGAAAAAAAAACGTATGACAGATTTAAATAATTAAAATAAAAAAAGGAAAATATATTTTGTAAAGCTTATTAAATACATAAAATAACTTATGATTTCTTTTATTTTTTTATTTTTTCATCTTTTTTTTCTTATATGATTTACTTTTCATTTCATTTTAATACACAGGTATGTTTTTATCGTTAATTTTTTGGTTTTAAGTTTAAAATTTATGATTTTCGATTACTTTTCCGTTAAATTTAAACATTTGAATCATAAACATCAGCGAATATTGTGGCTTTTTCATGCATGAATAATATTATCAAAGACTGTCTTTTAAACCACATTTAAGGAAAATTAAAATTTAATTGAAATAAACTCATAGGCTCAGGAACCTCATACCGTAAAGAGCTTAATATCGGGAGATTTTAAATTGTATAACAACGAACGAACCTCATTTAAATTAACATCAATTGAATGATAAGGAAACTCACCGAATTTCAATTTAAATTTCATCTGAAACTGAAATCAAAGTAAATTTTTAAATAAACATGAAAAAAATACAAGATCAGTAACTTTTAAGAAAAAATCATGGTGAATCACTGCTTTTATACATATACTGTAGCTTTTGCATTGATATACACGAATAGTATTGCTGCTTTTCTCATTACATTTAATAAACATTCAACAACAGTATCATATCAGCCAAATATGAATCAGATTATGAATATTAGATAGGAATCATGCAAGTTTATGGCCCAAATTTTGAAGACCTAATTTCTATATTAATGAAAAAATTCAGTGAATCAGTGAAAACAAACAAATCATAAAATAAAATGAAACTAAAAGGCTTTTAAAAATTGCTTGTGACTAAACTTATTGACCAAAAAAAACATCAAGATTTTGAAAAATATACACGTAGATACAGTAAAAGTAGGGAAATAGCACCAAAAAATCTTTTATATAATCATATTTTCAAAAAAAATCACTAATTTTCTATCATCATTTTTCTACTAACTCTTAGCTTTTGTAAGCTTTTTTAGTATTAGTATCATTAAATTTTTAAAGTACTCAATCAATATAAAATTTAATTAATTTACATATTTAACTGAAAAGCTTCACGTGGACAAGTATTAAAATATTTTTCATGATAATATATAAATATAAGATCCAAAACCAAAAACGGTTTCTCCTTTCAATATAATTCAATATAATATTAGATAGATATGAAAGAGCTTCACAAGTAAAACTTAAATTAAATGAAAACATGAAATTGGACAAATTTTTTTTTGTTGAAATCGATCAACATTGATCGCAATGCTTACTTAAATGGTCTTTTCAATGTGAACTCTACTTAAGCTAAAAATTTGTCATAAAATATAAAATAATTGTATTATTATAATTATTATTACTCAAGATAAAATAAAAATACTAACATCCTTACTCAAGTAAACTTAAACTTCTAATAATGAAAAGTAATTATCTTAAAAATATTAAATATATATTGTAATGTAATAAAATTACCCCAAAATAAAAAAAAATCTTCTGTATCATTATACTATAATATATATAAATATCTGTATAAAATACAATATTGAATATGATTATTATGAATAATGATGAAACATATTGAAAATAAATCAAAGGTAATAATAAATAAATTAAAATAAACCGCAAAAATTTGACGGTGTTTAATTTGGATTGGGCTGTGTTTCTGATGAAACGATTTTCTGATAAATTTTCCAAAAGTGAAGAAGGTTCTCAGTATGACCACTCAATGCGGTCATACTCAAACGTTATGGGAAGGTATCGCCTTTCATCTCATATTTGTCTTTTAGTAGAAATCGATCCTAGTAAACAATAAAAACATTGAAATATTGTTCGAATGCTTGCTTGATTCTTGTGAAATATGAGTTTAAGGCTAAACCCAAATATTTTTATTAAAAATTGTTGATTCTACGGTTTTTCCTCTAAAACTATATCTTTTTTTTTTTTATCAAATTAATACTTTTTTCATTGAAGATCCCAAAAATAACGAACATACCTTAACAATTTCGTTCAAAAATTTTTTACATGTTACATCATCGAACGAACCTCTTATTAAACAGAGACACAAATTAAGAGGGTAAATGACCATTCATACATCATCCTATAAAAATTGAGAATATTATTGACGTATAATAAAACATTCAAGTAATAACAAAATTTAAAAAAAAAAATTGATAAAAAATGTCTCAGGTAAATTTTTTTTTATAAATTAACATAAAATCACACAATTTTCATGCAATATCAATTATAGACCTATGAATTTAACGTTGCAATGACGTGTGATGGTTGTAAAAATTCTGTTAATCGTGTACTTTCAAAATTAGAAGGTAATTGAATTGTTCCGGTCACTTTCGAATAATTGATTTTTTTTTCTCATATAAATTTTAACATCTTCAGACAAAATCGAAAAAGTGGATTTCGATGTCCCTGGAAAAAAAGTTTGGGTCACATCACAAATGAGTGCTGATGAAGTTCTGGAAGTCATTAAAAAGACTAATTTAGAGACAACGTATGTTGGATTAAAAGCATAAATATACACAGTACATTCGATATTAACACTTTTCATCGTCTGTATGAGATAAGATAAGATATGCAAGGGATTATTGACCTCAAAATAATTTTATTCAGTTTTTTTGTAATTGAAGCAATTTTGTTATCTAATTTTTTTAAGTGATTCATAGAAAAAATAGTAAAAGGTAATGCTAATTATTAGTTTTAAGCTTCACTTTTAATATAATTTTACTTTCCGGGCAGCTAAATACAAGAATTTAAGTAACATTTAAAAGTAAATGCCAAAATGAAAAGTATTGAAAACAGGAATTTTCAGGAAATCAAAAAGTTTTATAAAGTTTATTCATAATTTTACATTTAATTTCAAATTTTTCTTTCGTTTACCGATGAATGAAGGCTTTGAATAATGCAATTCTCGTAATGACAAAAGTTGAAGAAATGAAGGAAGCCAATCGCATGATCAACAGAATTGAGCAATTGGAACGTTTTGACCGTGACTCAAACACACTCTTAAGTTATTTTTTATATTAATATGAAACTCTTTATTGCTTAAATTTGATTTTTTTATATAAAATATGAATATCTTTGTAATTCTTTAGGAATAATTTTACTTACATAACCTTAATTTATTATCTAAGAAACATCTTTAAAAGCTTAAAAATATCTTAATTTCATAGTTTCTTAACATTGAGTTGTAATAAAAGTTTTTGCGAAACTGTAAAAATTTCGTCCAAAAAATGGAATGTTATATAAAAATTTTCATCCTATCAAAATTAATATAATTATTATAAATTTATTAATAATTATTTAATGAGTAATCCTAGACTTACATTTAATTTATATAATAAGATCTCCTCCAACACCTTTAAATTTAAAATTAGTATCCAATCAACATGATTCATTCAGTGTCCAACCTCTGGCCTCATCATGATCTTACCATTTTGAGTTTCAACAGCAAATAGCGAGTCATTTTTGACATTACTGAGAACTTCATCAGTAAGTAAAACCTGAACATTTGCTGGTCCAATCATAAAAAGATTGATTTTAACAGCATCAGCCAAAGAATTATTGCTTCCCGAATATTTGGTTTGTAAGTCCCAGGGGGATGAGGGTGGTTCGACAAACCCAGGTATTTTATGTAGTTTTTGGAATAATTCTTTGATTGAATAACTGTAGAGATAAATGGCATGATAGACAGCGTTATCCAGTGTCACATAGATTGTGAGACGTGGTGAAATGGATTTTGAATGAATTATGTTGTACATGCGAATACCGTCAGCTAGTCCACAAATTTGAATGAGATCTTCTTTGGTCATTCTATGAAAAAGAAATTTTAAAAAAAATATTGAAATAATGTTAATTGAGAGGTAATAAAATTTTACCTTAAGAGATCTACTCCAGAAAAGTGTGAAAATGCATTTGCAAATTTTGATAATCGTTGTTGTGCCAACCAGTGCGAGACTTGTGATGGCGAGAATTCTGCAGATAGTGGCGTTGACTATAAATTAAAATTGAAAATAAACATTATTATTTTAAGTCAAGAATATAATTAAATTTAAAAAAAATTACATATTCCTCGTAATCCATTTTGTTGAGAGCAATCATTTCATGTTCCTCTGGTTTCAGCAATCCATTTGCTGAGGTCATGCTATCAGTACGCATTAAACCACCAGATGCCCCATTCGCTCCAGGTCCATAAGGTACCATAGCATCATATTTATTGGAAAATATTTGACTTGGTGAATCTGATGCTGGAGACATGTTGCGCTTAATTCTAAATTTAAATGCAAAATTAAAAAAAAAATAGAAACTATGTTTAATGAAACTTACGATTCAGGACTGTAACAATTCGGAATGGTGTTATAGAGATGTTCAATGGAAATTTCATTCAGAATTGTAAATTCATAACTTCGCTGATACTTTTCTTGTTCGGATGGAGGACGTTTCATTATTTTTTCTCGATCTTGCTTGTGCTTGCGATCAGCTCCCTTTAACTTGAAAACCTTAATTTGACATGCTGCTGCATGAAGTGGCTTAATAGGCTTATTTCCTCCATAAACAGTGTCTTCATACGTTTCGACTTGAATTCTAAACGGAACTCCCTTCTCACCACCATGCTTCTTCGGGGTGAATTCAGTTGAAATGCAATTAACTCTTATATAGACACCACAATCTTGTTGGGGATCCCAAAGCACTTCAATCATATTACTAAAACTGAAATTAGATGGTTGATTGAAATGCACAATCCCATAAGATAAAGGAACATCTAATTCCAATACACGATCATTTGGATGCATTTCCTGCCATTGACGCATTTGCTCTTTCTCCATATACTGCAATCGCCGTTCATAAAAGCAAATTTTTATAACACTTTTCAACAATTTACCACGCAATGCACTCAAATCACCCAATTTCTTCAATTTCACTTCATAACTTTGACCTTGATTGAGATAAGTCAAACTATCTTCATTGTGTTTTTGCCCAATTGCCGTTGCAGCTTTAAGCATATACTCAAATTGACAGTAATTGGGATTATTTGTGCTCATTTCAACACTTGGCGATTGTTGGGGTGGACTTCCATTATTTTCATACTGATTTCCCGGAGATCCAAATGACTGATGATTATTATTCGTTAAATTTCCATCTGGACCTGATCCGACACCATTTGACATGAAACCAGAATTTGATTGCATGTTGTTTTGTTGACGACTATTGCCGGAACATCCATCATTTCGTGAAATTGTGATTAATTGTTGTTGTTGTAATTGGTCATTGATGGTTGATGGTGAAAAGTTATCGGGAGTCGGTTGTGTGAGTTCACGTTTGAACACAGTCAGTCCAGAAAAGTTAAACAACGAATCACTGAAATGTTAGAAAAATATTTTGGTATGTTAATTGAAGTTCAAAAAAATAAGAATTAGATTGATTTTCAGTTAACACATGGAAAAAAAAATTAACCACCTTTACATGAAATAACAACAATCATCAACGATTTTTGATTTAATTATCTTGAATGTGTGAAAACTGGTAAAAATTCACACACACGGCCGGTAATTAAAACAAAAAAAAATATTATAAAATAATAATGATTATCACCTTCCGCCATCCATCATCTCATGTTGTCTCTTTTAATCGATAGTCAAAAAATAACGAATAATAAAATAAAAAAAAGATACGCGTGAATTTGTGTCTTAGTGATAATTGTATGATAATAGCGTTTTTTTCATATTTTTTGATCAATATCAATGGCAATGCATAAAAATCTTTAAAAAAACATGTGAAGAATTGTTACATTTCAACAATTTTCATGGATTTTCATGTTCGTTGTCACCAGGACATGTCTGATCAAATTACTGTATTCACAATAACAAGTCATTGATTAAAAATTGTATAAAAATACTGTTAAGTTGAAAGGAGGTCATCGTCAAACATTTTTGTACATGTATGCATTTTCTTAGAAATGAGTGATTGAGTGCAACAAATTAATCGCCAAAATCGTCTTATGTCTTATCATGATAAGGAATTTCATCATTAAATTGTAATTTTCATCAATTTTCTTTTATTTCTTGAATGATGAAGAAGATTTTTGTACTGATAATCAATCATGGGGGTTCAAAATTGCAAGAACAGTCCTTAATGGGTTAAAATCAAAGCAATTTCTCACCTATTATAAATGCTATTTGATATCTCATGTTGTAAATCCAATTCCAAGTCGTCTGGCCACGTTAATCGACCTAAAAAACGGAAATTTGCAAAAAAAAATTACAAAATTAATAATTATTAGTCTGTCTCACTTTCATACAAAAAATTTAATCGATTAACCATTATTAGTCATAGACTGCCTGATTTCAAGCCATTTTGTTAACCCGAAAATACCTGGACTCTGCTGTTGACTTGCTGCCATGAGCAGCCATGTTTTATAAAGTAACTGATCCTCAAATGGGACATTTTTCATTTGCGATTCCAATGAATTTGGATTATTTTCCATGATTTTAACGTGAATTTCAATTAAAAAAATTAAATTTACTTAAAATGATGTTACTAAAATGTAATTTGGACCACTGTTAAATGAAAACATTGATGCGTTTTATGAATTTTTCTAAAACAATTTCAAGTATTTTGCCTAGTAATATTAATAACATCTTTCTTTCAAGGAAATCACAATAAAACTGAGACAAACACAGAGAAACTGATTAAAAACTTTTAAATTTAATTTCAAATAAAAATAATATGAAGAAAAATGTAAGAAGATAATGAGCAGACGAGATGAGAGTTCAAAAATAATAAATATTTTAACAAATACTAGTGAATTATTGTACACAAATTATATTTTTTTCCTTTTTTTTTCGTTTTAATTGTGTTGTTAATTTTACAACTGTAAGCGATTCGTGCAACAATGATTCTTGATTGTATGGACGACACGCTTTTGCATGTGTGAGAAGGAGTTCTGATAAGATTCTTTCATTTTATTTATTCATTGATCCGTAAATGACTTTTCTTGATACAAATTTCATTCAGAATTTGAATTTGAACAGAACAAGAGATTTCATGTACGAACCCTCACAAACATGATACGACACTCAACTTCCATTCCCAGGCCCTCTTACGTTGTTTGTTGACGTTTTACGGGTTTGTTATTTATTTATTTATTTTGTTATGAATTTACTACATTTTACAATTACATTCACATTCAATAATAATAAATAGTATGAAGTCCATTGATAAGACTCAAATTTTATTTACGATTTAAATATATATCGCAATACACACACATACACACACATACGCGTGTGTATGAATGCAATTGTGTCTCGACATGCATTAACTTTGATTAGTACTTTTTATTTACTCAGAAAAAAAAATAAAATTAAATAAAAGTGATCTAAGTAAAATTCGTGTTTGTGTGAGTATGGAATCAATTACTCTGGCCTAGACTGAAAACATTTTAATGCCTTTTTTTCTGATTTCTTATCAGAATTTGACCTGTGACCGAACAAGACCGATTATCGTGTTAAATTTCTGTGTTTAGAAGTGTTGTGAATTGGTAAAAATAAAAATTATATTAAAATTAGTTTTTTTTTATGAGCTCGGAATCGTTTCCGGGTATTTAAATAGGACAATTAACATCAAAATTAGATGGGATCCCTGAGCTATGACATTTAACGGCAATTTTTTTCATATTCATTGTCACTGTGACCACTTTTCGATATTCGTTAATCATTTTAAAAATTTAATTAGGATCAAAGAAAGTTAATTTCCTGTCTGACCTTCAAAAGCGTGCCACTCCTCATTATTTATGGCATTGATAAGAGTTGTTTTTTTAAGATTTACTTTAAATAAAAACAGAAACTCGATTTTTGTGCTGTCTGCAAATAAAAAAAGTGTTATCATTCGATAGAGAAGCGTGCAAAATATGATTTAAGGTAAATGAGTTAAGATAAAATGGGATATGAATTGCAAATGTCTCTCTCCTTTAACATAGTTTGAACATGTTTTTTGTAACATCTGAATAAATAATTGAATCATGATTCATTGTTTTATTATATTTTGAGCTGTTACTGAGCAATTTAGCGAGGAATTTTCAAAAAATATTGAATAATATTTAATTTGGAGAAGTGTGGCCCAAAAAAACAGATCATTTTATTGAAGTTATTTTTCAATGATCATTATTTGGATCATAACTGGCTTTTAAAAGAGGCTACTATGAAAAAACTCAGAATGTGGAGTCAACTTTTTTGATCTTAGTCTGATTTTGACCAAAAAGTTTAATTTTTTGATCAAAGGTTTGACCTGTCACGGTCTCTTATTTCAGGCTAGCATGAAATTTAATCGTCTGATACCATAAAAAAATGAAAATTCTTCAGAGGTCGTGTCCTAAATTTTCTTACACTCATCATTACATCACCACAGTTGACAGATCAACCTCGTCCTAATTTACCAACCAACAAAATTTAAAAAAAAACACATTCTTATCTCAAATTTGAATACTATTTTCATAAAACCAACTCTATTTACTTTCTTCTGACGTCATTAAGCAACTTTTTCATTTTTATCATTCAAAAACATTTGTTAAGCCTGAAACTGTTTAAATTGGATCTTTCACAATAAAATTTATAACAACCATAAAGTTATCAAGCTTAAAAGTAAAAGCTTAAATAGTCGTTATTTAGAAGATTTCTGTTAAAAATATTTTATCAATGTACGTGGCAACTAATAATAATGTTAATTAAAAAATAAAATTTTTAGAAGTTTGAATCAAAACAAGTTATTTGAAAACAAAATCACCCAAAAATGTTAAATCAAAGTGAAACAAAAGAAGTGTTACAAGTAATTCAGTTAACAAAAAAACTTGTTTTCATAGTGTCAGTTATCTAATTCATTTTAAAAAACCAGTCTAGTGGCCCTTTTAACACAAAAACTGACAAAAATGTTCCTAATCAAAATGTAATTAGTCAAGAAATTTAATTTCAAAAAAAAAACTAACAAAAATAAAGAGAAAGCTGTTTCAAAAAAATTTATTTCATTAAATTACCTTGTTCTTGTGAATGCCCTTTAACATAAAGACAATTTGTTGCATTGCCACGTTTATTTTGAGTTGAATGGGTTTCAAATGCATTCTTTTCTTTTCCATAAGGTGGCTGTTCTTCCTGATCCATTATGTCATTGCTCGAGGACATTAATGCAGGTGCTTTGGGCGATGATGACGCTGAATTGCTACTCATATCTGATAAATCTTCCATGTCGGATAGATCGAGACGTGGTCGTTTTCGTGAAATTGAAGATGATGATAATGGTGATTGAATTTCAGATGAATTGGGATCAATTGGATGAAATTCAAAATCCTTTGCAGATAAGAGAGAATCAAATGAGTGATTGAATAAGTGAGCTTGGGAATTGTTGTTGGTCGTCAGTCCTGTTGATATGGGGAATTGTTGATGATGGTGGCGATATGTAAACTGTGAAATTTAAAAAGAAAAAGGATTTGAGTTATTTTTTTATATAGGAATTTCAAGGTCATTTGCGTTTTGGTATCAGAGACATTGTATTGCAAAGGATTGAAAGGAACTCGAAGCAATGTTAAACGTAATCGTGAACGAGGTCACGAGCGCATTTCCATGTACCGATTTGAAATTCATCATGGACGGACAAGGAATCTTCCAATTCGATTAGAATCGTCCTACGATACGATCAAAACATCGTTCAGATAATTTTGGGATTTAACTTGACACAGATAGACAGACGGACGCACAGTCATTTTTTTTCAAGTCAACAGGCTTCAAGATTTCAAATTACGTGACAATCAACGCATTCACTTAATTCTAATTAGAATCCACTGAACCTGAATTTTTCATTTCTTTCTTATCCATGTTTAATAACCATAAAATTCAAACCCACCTCATCAAAATGTTGTAAATGTCCCATCAATGTTTGATCACCATCAAAATTATTATTATTAGCACTATTACAAAATAGATGATTTTCGAAATTTCCAGTTAAATTGGTCAGATAATTTGTTAATGAAAGTCTTCGTTGTACTGCTGGATTGGTTACAACTTCTTCAATTGATGTGGCACCCTGTTGAACTGAGTTTTGATAAATGTCTAAGGACACAGTGGGAACTAAAGTTGAAACAGTCGCCATTCGATCAATTCCTTAAACAGCCTTTTACGAGAAGAGGGGCCACTATTGAATTTTATTTTTTAATTTTGAATTTATATTAAGGCACTTATAAATTTAATATATCATTAAATTTTTTTTATCATTTAATATTTAAATTTATTTTATGAAAGACACAATTTTGTTATATTTTCTTATTTTTTATTGTATTCAAAAATACTTTTATTCATTTTTTTTTATCAAATTTTAATATTTTTTATAGTTTTATTTTAAATCACAGTCACTATGAGTCATATAAAATTAGTTTTATTTAGAATTTTTTTTGTATAAGTTTTTTTTTTAATTTTATTTAGAAAAATGCCAGTTTTTCGTTACCGTTATGTCGAACCAGGAAATGTGGCCCCTCGTAATTAGAACAAGACAAAGAAGGAATTGTATAGCTTTTTAATTCCAGTAGTTTCACGTTGACGATGACTTTGAAGTAGTGTATTTTCAATTTCAATTAGCATTTTGTTGACCAGACTCAAATAAACAAATTCTGATGCCTTAAAATTAGCTTCCATTTACTTTTGGAGACACTTTATCTCAAATGTTTTGTTTTTATTTTAATTCAATTTAAACAAAATTTAATAAAAAATTGTTTTTGTTTTCTTTTTTTTTGTCTTAATCAATTTAAATTTAAAACTTCAATTCAATTGTATTTTTTTTTTTAATTTAATATTATGGCACACTGCCCTTTGCCAATGTATCGGTTTGTTGATTAGTGAAAATAATTATTAAGAAACTCATTCAAAATGATTGATTTTGATCGTGTTCTATTGAAAATTATTCAAATTTCAATTCAATTTCGTTTTTTTTTGTATCAATAATATTTTTCTTTTTTCTTCATTTTAATTTTATATCCGAATTTCAATGAACTATGATAAGCTGAGTTGAATTTCGTTTATTAAAAGTCTCAAAGATGGCTTCCAATTAGATGTTTCCTTGAACTTTTCTTCAATTTAATTTGAACTGATACAATTTTTTATATTAATTTTGATTAAATTTGACTATTTTTAAGTGATTAATCATCAATTCCTCTTATATTTGTTGTGTTTTTTTTTTAATGACCTTAATTTATTTATTTTTTTAATTTTTATGTTTCAATAAAATGAAATTAAGAGAGTGTCAAATAAAAAAACGTCTTATCACTTGAAACGCTCAAAACCGAATGAACTTCAAATATTATTTTTTGATATGTTTGTGTCTTCTTTTCACACAATTTATTTTTTTTTTTTAATTTTTTTTTGTATTGAAACACACATGTAACTTATTCTTTTGATTCCTAAATACTATCAACAAATACATTCAAATGTGTAAAATCCAGTCGCTTAATTCATAACTTCACATGTTCAATTCATGATACTTTTTACACTAAAATGATATGCGAGATCTGGACGATACGTAACAATACATGAATGATTATTAAAGTAAATGATGATATATTTTATTTCGTTTTTATTGTTATTATTGTTAAATATTGTATTTGATAGTATTTGTATGATATAGTAAAAATGTTAACAGACAGATCATTTTACTCTGTGTTATCATTACTGTCAATTTTTGGTTTGGGTTTTTTGTTTTCAAGTCAAAAACAAGTTTTGATTGTATTGGTCACAGGTAAAAATATGCCTGATTTGACTTATTAGAATTTTTATACACATTCATATTTGAATTTTGGACCTACGATTTGAATCAGTCTTAATATGAAGTTAATGGAAACGCCTGGTATTTTTTCACTTGTATTCATATTTTACTGGACACAAACTATTTTTAACTTGATTTCATGTTATTTTTCATTAAATTAAAATAAAAACACTTCAAATTAACCAGTAAATCAAGAAATAATGGAAACGCCTGGTCAATAGTTAACTTAATTCTTTTAAATAAACAAAGACCGGATTCCGATAATGGCCAAATGTGATCGTCATCCAATTTGTATTTAAATTAAACGTGTTTTTAAGCTCACTTACACTTTATTTTATCACATTTTATCTTAATTGGTTCAAATTTGTATCTTCAAATGATTTACTGATGGGAATCAGTGAAATGTGCAATTAAAGCATAGGACACGTGTCAATATTTGTCAGTTACCGACAATTAAAATAATTGTAATTTTGAGAATTTAAATGCAAATTACTGATCATTATCTGAAATTTCAATTAAATTTTATTTTATTTTATTTCAGGAATTTCTTTAATTTTTTATTTTGTTTTCATGACGATGAAACAGAAAAAATCCGTTGCAAAGACAAAGTTTAATTGAGATCAATTAAAATGGACAAAATTCTTCAATATGAATTGTTGTGATAAATTTATTTGCGTACTGTTTTATTTATTATTTTTATTCCATGAAGTGAGTTTTATTTTTATGATGATAAATGTTTTACTTTAAAAATATTTTATTTATTGAAAGCAATAAATTTATTAAGGAAAGTTTTCGAATCAAGATGTCTCTTGGATTTAATTAAGGAAAATTTTATAATTTTTATTAATTTTTTAACGGTTTAAGTGAAATGAAGCTCATTTGAATTGAATTTAAAGGAAACACCAATCAATAACGATTAAAATGAAAAATTCTTAGCACCTGTTGCCTAAGAAAAGGACGTTTCGATGGAAATTTATGAATTTTAACGGTTTTTTGACAAGTCCCAAAAGCCCTAAACTCAAAAACTAAGACCAATCATGAGTTATGAGCACAACTGTGTGCTTGAGTGAAAGCGGATGAACTGTCTGTAATATCAATTTTTGACAATGTATTGGCTGCAAATCAAATTAATGCAGTAAAAATTAAGAATTAACAGTAAATTTGATTTCAACGAGCTTTCAAAACCAACCAACAGATGTCTCCGATCCAAAATTTTAGCATTTTCCTTCTCATGAGTTCATTTTAAGGGAATCACCATTAAAACTTTGAATTTGGATACAAAATTTCTCATTTTCATTTCAATTCAAGCCACGAAATGAAATTCAGCCATGTTTTAAACTGCTCAACTAAAATTGAAAATAATTTTCATTCAAAAATTCAACCTGTTGCTCCTCAACTCATTGGTTAGAGAAGGGATAAAAACATTTTGACAACAATCAACAACGTCACAACAAAAAACATACACGTATTATCATAATTCTGATCCGAGTATCATATCCACATATTTTGTTTATACTAACAGTTCAAAAAAAATAACTGAAGGAATTGCTGTTCTTTTGAAAGCAAAGATTCAAAAAAAAAATTATTATTATTATTATTTTTGCACATTCCACACATAAAAGTCACAAAATCCGAAATATTCCTGAATAAAAATGGTTGAATTAAGCTCGAAAACAGATCCATACCAATTTGGATTCCCAAATGCCGTATTTATCATTCCTGGTATTTTAATTGTTGGACTCGCAGGTAAGATTTTATCAATAAAAGTCAAATTAAAAATGATTGCGTGGAAGTTTCATGTACGACTATGTGAATTTACACCTGTGCGTATATGATTCATATGTAGAGCAGAACTGGATACATAATTTTTTGGAATGTTATTTGTTTTTACGTGAGCAAAAAAAAACATATGTTAGAATTGTTGCATCGAAATTGATGAGGTGGAGAATGTGGTTTGATCGAGCGTGACTTTAAATCAATGATGAAAAGTCCGTTATTTGTGAATGAAATTTTTGATTCAATTTTTGGTCTAGACATTTTCATCGAAATTTGAATAATAATTAAATTTCATGGTGAATGATTTCACTCCTCAAAAAAGAAAACCGGTTAACGAACAATATAAGAATAAAAGTACCCTCAAATATCACTCTAGCACGTTCTTTGGTTTCAAACTTTATTTGAATGACAGTTAATTGTGACATAATTTTCATTGTACAAATTACCGAAACACATATCACCTTAATCAAAATATTATTTAATACTTATACGACATAAAGTTCCATATTCACGTACAAAAGTGATTAAAAATTTACCTTATAATAATATTTTATAAAGAAAAAAAAAAACAAATAAATAATCGCAAAATAATGATAATCCTACTAACACAATTAAGTACCAAGTTCACAAAATTCAGTGCAAGTCGAGCTTCAACCTGAACTTAACATAATTGATTACGGTCCTGAAATTGAATTGAATTAAATTCAACTTAAAGATGAATCCCGATCCAAATTTTGATATAAATGAATTCATTCAACGAAGCATCAAGGCTGGTGGCGAGGATGCTCAGGCAGATTTTGGATCTGGTGGTGGTCTGCCATCAATGGAGCAATTCTTTGAAATGTTGGACAATGTAAAAGACATGTCAGATGCTGAAAAGGAAGAAATGAAGAAAGATTTGATTATGAGAGCAGTGCGAGCTGCTCAAATGCGTGGAGGTGAAGGTGAAATGGGCAAATTCGTTGCAGGTCCAAGGGAATATTTAATTTTTACAATTATGATTTTTCTCATTGTGGCAGTTTTTGGTAAGAAAATTTTTCAGATTTTGAATTTTAATGAACACGTACACAATTTTTTTGGAGTGAGTAAATAGCACTGATGTTGATAATGAATTTGAACGTGGATTCTCATTAATATGCGAGTATATGTTTGTTATCATAGGTCAGAAGAGTAAATAAGAGAGGAATTGTGTGATTGTAGTATCATTTTCAATTAAGTAGTTTTGTATGTAATGTAACATAAAATATTCAAATAGCACGTCTCATGGATGAAAGACATAGAATGAAGACACTTTTGTTTAACCCTTCATTGCAAAATGGATCAAATTTTTTCATCCAAATCATCCAATTTTGAAATCATGAGCACTTTTTGTTAATTTTTAATTGTGAACAAAATTGACTTGTGTTATGTCATCAAGTTGGCTGTAAACAAGACCACTCAACAATTAAAGGGTTAAAACAAATGTGAGATAAATCGATTATTTACCATTTACTGGTTTTCTGGTCTTCATTCATAAAAATAATGAATAAACAAAAAAATTAGCACATTTAATGACATGTGAATTTAACATGAATTTCAAACAATTCTCAGACTTTGAGACAGAATCAGATTCAATGAAAGGTCTCATCCATGTATCAAAGACTAGGAAATTGAGTATCATGCATCATGGATGGAAAAAATTCTTATATTGTATCAATCTCAGAGGTAACTGGAGTAAGAACCTATGAATTGAAGTTCAAAAGTTTCATTATCATAAATGGCCAATGCCATAAAAGGTGTGAAACGACATCCAAAATTATCACATAAGTTTATTTCAGTTCAAAAGAACAAATTTTGTATCCCTCTCACTTTTTTAATTAAGTTACAATCTTACAATCCAATAATGTGAAAAACCGACTCATTTCAGCATATCAGTGTGAATTGAGAAGAGCTCATGACAGCATATGGCATAATAATAGCAATAAAAAAAAGTCGATAATTACAAATAAATACGAGAAATTACTTGAAAGTGTTGTAAAATGTTAATAATAATCATCAAATTCAAAAATAGACAGTTTTCCGTTTTAAATGTCTAATAATAATATCGATAAAATAAACATTGAATCAGTTTTGTTTGAGATACAGAAGCGATTGGATTGCGTGTTAAATGTAAACTGTGTATTTTTCAATTAAACGGTTAAATTTATTTTGCCATGTAACGTGTGTATGACGCGAATTTGAATTAAATACTAAAAAAAAGATGTTTCACTATAATTATTGTTATTTTTATTCAAATAAGTGTACAATTTAATTCAAGTGGATATTCCCCAAAAAAGACTGATACTTCAACATTTATGTTGAATAACGAATCAGTTCATTGAAATTGAAATTAAAGTAATAAAATTAAAGCTTTTCATTATCTTTCGATCCTATCTTATCATTTTACTGAGACCTTATTTGATTTTTGTATACATTTCACTCATAAAAATCATTGTTAATAGTAAAAAATGATCTAAAAAGCTCATAAAATGGATGAATTAAGTGGAGAAAATCCAGAAAATCCATTTTTAAATCCAGACACCATCAAATTATTGCAAGATCTGTTACAAAGTGTAAATGGACGTGAAATCGCACGAACTTTATTAAAGAAATTTAAAATTCTAAGTCAATCATTCCAAGAATTGAGTGAAAGTGAACGTAAAATTGTGCATGAAAATCTAAGTAACGATTTTCGAAGTCAATTAAAAGCATTGCATACGAATCTTGTATCAAGTTCAAGTGAATCAAATACGAGCGTGATTGACAATGAAAATCCAAATGTAACACTTTTTTGGACAATATTATCATTTTGTACTGTGATTTTAACAATTAGTATGATGTTATGAATTTTTTTAAATGAAATCACATTTTATTTTAATCTTCTTTTTAATTTCAGCATTTTTCGGTTACAAATTGTACAAATCTTTGGTGGAAAAGGAACAAAAAAGAGCTCAGAAGAAGCAATTAAAGGAACAGAAGAAGAAAAAGTAACTCAAATCAACAGGAAATTAGATTTAAATTTAAAATAAAAAACGATGATGTCCATTTCACAGCACAATTTTAAAATTACAATTTTCAATTAAGTTTAGGAGTAAAGAAGAATTTAAATCTCACTTGACTTGAAAATTTTTAACATATAAAAAAATCATTCCATGTTACAATTTTATGACTTTCCTGGAGATAATTTTACGTCAATATTTTTTTTTTGCAATATTTTTTTTAATGATATTATGATGTATAAAAATTATATTCTTATATGATGGAGATATAAAAAAAA
Organism: Culicoides sonorensis; assembly: GCA_900002565.1. NCBI lineage: Eukaryota > Metazoa > Arthropoda > Insecta > Diptera > Ceratopogonidae > Culicoides > Culicoides sonorensis. Next base: position 64,187 of record LN483779.1, read on the forward strand.
ATTATATAAAATGTACTTTATTTTTGTAAAATCAGCTTAAAAATGTTTAGAATTTATTATAATTCATGTTATGTATAAAATTAAAATAAAATCTTTAAAAATTAACGTTTTTTTACATTAAGGTCACAGTTCTGATTCTATTATATGACCATGGACTTGGACAAGATCACGATGAACTAACTTCATCCAATTGAAACACCTGAAAATGATGATTCAATCCTTCGACTGTATGTAGTTTGACTTTTGTCTTGAGTGCTCCATTCACGGTCTCTTTCCAGAAAAATACTCTCTTTACCCTACTATGCAATAAAGCCATTGCACACATAGCACAAGGTTCCTTCGTCAAGTAAATGTCGTATCCAGTACAAAGATAAGGTCCATACTTTTCTAAATTTTCTTTACCTGAATCTAACTGAACGTCCTCGTTTTCTGTAATTTTCGTTTTGAGTGGTGGAGTGGCTCCAACCTTAAATCCAGGATTAATTTGAAGTAATTTTGATGTCAAATTCTTTGGAAGTCCTTTGTATATCAAATTAACAGAATTTTGAGGCACTGTTATAATTTCTTCACATGTTTCAGCATATGCACCACCGTTCTGTGAGCGGGCAATGTTGTCAATTAACACCATTGGAGTGTGAAGTAAGGGATGTGATTCGGCTAAATCTTGAGCTACAGCTGCAATGTGATTAATTAACGGATTAACAGCAAGACCAATGTCTGTCAATTCCATACAATTTGAAAGGTCTTTCACTGCTCTCATGTAATCGATATGCATTTTTGACTCATTTTCATTAAAACATTCACCAGAATAGAGCTTTTCCAGTTCAAGGTTTGTATGAAATTTACACGGCCATTTTTTGTTTGCCTCTTCATATTGCCATCGAAGAATTGGCTGAGTTTCAGGTACTTGTGTCAATTCAATGTCTGGATTACAAAACTCCAGAGCATTAATTTCAGTCAAAAATGATCGTAAAATGTCTTGGTCACATTGAATTTCGTCGGAACTTTTCACTAAAGCTTTCACTGCATCAATTTCATCTTTTTTACATAAAATTACATGAAGGTCCTTTACTCGTTTTAAGTGGTTCAGGCTTTTATATGGCAATTGGTTGAGTAATTGAAAAAGTTTCGTTATATATTTTTTGTCTTTTACTGTGATAGTGAAAACTTCGATCAAAGGAACTGGATTTAACAGGTTATCAGGTAAAATACACTTGAATTGAAATGTTGCATCCAATTTTAATTTTTTTGGAGCAGTTTCAGTCATTTTTGTGGATATTTTTTCATTTTATTTACCTAAAAAATTTATACTTTGTTTATAAACAAAACCACGTTTACGTAATGAAATGTCATTTAACGTAACGATTACGTTACAATTCAAAATAAGTTAAAAAATAGACAAAATTGTAATTTAAAATATTTTTATTCATCATCATCATCATTTTCAGATTCATTTTCACTTTTAATTTCCTCTTTAATGTCATCTTCATTATTTTCATCTGACGAATCGTCTCCTCTCCCTGCTTTCAAGCGCTCAATTAAATTTTTAGCCGGATTAAACATTCCATTTGTCTGGACGTTACAAACGAAACATCTTGATGATTTTTTGAATTGATTTAACGCACATTTTTCGCAAAAGTAATGCTTGCATTTCGTCACAATTGGATCAACGAATCTCCCTCGACAGATAAAACACTTGAATGGCAATTCCTCTTCATCACTATGGATTTCGTATTTTGTATCATCTCCTGAATCTGAATCATCATCATATTTTTTGGTATATTTATTTGACTCGTCATATTCCATTTGCCATCCATGCTTGTAATCACTTCTGTCGTGTAAGAACTTACAACTGTCTCCAAAGCCACAAAATCCTGTCTCCTTGTAATCCTTGCAAATATCTGGTTGATAATCCCATCTAACTGTAGCACGAAGATTGGCGGGTGCTCGAATAGGTCCTTTACGTACCATTCCAGAACTTGCATTACCCTGAGCAGTATCACGCTTTTTTATGTATTGGGTGTAGTTATTTAGGCCACGATAAATTTTGTCATCTTCTTTGCCTTCCAATTCCTTGTTGATTTGTTGACTTTTCTCAAAAATCGATTGTGCATCCTTGTTTTTTTCAGTTTCAAATTCCAATTCAGCTGAAGCTCCCATATCTTTAGGCAAAGCTGATTCTGCTTGTTTCTTTGAACGGTAACTCACTGTTGTGATATCTTCTTCCTCCTCCGATTCAGATGAATTTCCACCTTCAGCGATTCTTTTCTGTTTTTGTCGTAGCGCACTCGTTGACTGTACATTCGGATTTAAACGTTTAGATTTCTTGTCCAATTTAACTACACTACTTCCTTGAGTTTCATCTTCACTTGATGCTTCGTCACTTGACTGTTTACGCTTACGGGCGAATTTATTCTTTAAATTCCTTTTTTTAAAGGAAAATCCGGCTGTTGCAACTTCTTCAGACATTTTTTCAAAATAAAATAAAATTTAATAAATTCAAACCAAAACAATCTAATCGTAATTAAAATGACATTCGAATACAGAAATTTCGATTCACGATTTCTATTCGACGATTTGATTGCTCTGCTCGAAACGTCTGTACGGTTTCTATGCAATTATATGAGGAATAATAATAATAATAATTTCTCAGTATTTTTCTAAAATTCTGAGTTCCAAAGAAAAATTGCTGAAAAAATTGAAATTGCTTGTAAATAAATGCTCTGACAGTGTAAAAGTAATCAAAAATCGTGCAATTTTATAAAAATACATCTAAGAATTTAAAATTTAATCAGGAAACAGTGGATAAAAGAAGTAAAAATAGGGGTGTGACGTTATCGTAAACTTTTTGTGTATAAACTTTCAAATTGTACATAAATTATCATAATTTAATCTGTTGGAATTTTGTCTTCGTTTTTTTACACGTAAATAATTTTCGAAAACAGTCTCAAAATGCATACAAACGCGGAGATAAGTTCAGCTCTTCAACAAATTGAGCTGGTGAAACAAGCGGTTGAAGAATCCAATGATCCAAAATTACAAATGGAAACAGTAGATGATATCAAATTGATATTAGATATTTTGCAAGATCCAATTTTTCGGAATATCGTGCACATTCAGGACTCACTTTCGGAACTTAATACACAAATTGCACAGCACCCGTCCATTTTGCCAAATGATTTTGATATTGCTGTGAGTGGTGATTTGATATTGAAAGTACCAACAACAGATTTATTCGATGGAGATTTTAGTGGTAACGATCCTGATAGTCCGGGCAGTGGGGGAAGTGACAAAAAATATGCTAAAAGTAAGAATACAAATGAATTAGTCGATCAAGAAAAGGACAAAATTGACAAGGTAAATTTTTTTTACTTTTAATGAGATTAAATTTAATTTTTTTCATTCAATTAGACAATGTCGATGTTAAAGAAAGCTCGAGGTCTAGCCGAGCTTACTGGCACATCAAATAAAAATGAATCAACTGATGATGAGAGACCGAAATCAGTGATGAGTGACAGTGTAAAAGCTGCTGCTCACGATCTCACATTAGTTGAATGGATTCAAGTACAAGCAATTGAATTAGTGAATGATGGTACAGGTCTAGGTTTTGGAATAATTGGTGCCAAAAATTCAGGTGTCATTGTCAAGACAATCCTGCCTGGTGGAGTTGCTGATCGTGATGGTCGATTGTTAAGTGGCGATCACATTCTACAAATTGGTGATGTGAATTTGCATGAAATGGTATCAGAACAAGTTGCATCAGTATTACGACAGTCGGGAACACATGTGAGATTAGTTGTAGCACGCCCTGTAGATCCTTTGACATCAGCTCAAGTGGAAGATGTTGAAGGAAGTGCAATTGTTCCATCACGTTTAATTCAAGATCCATATGAGTTGAAGAGATATCTGGCAGATGCTGGATATCCTGAAATATTTGGAGCATCTTCAACTCCTTCAACACCTTCAATTCAAAATGATCATTTTAGATTCCAAACAGAAACGAGTGGTGGTACAAATTTAATTGACATGGATTTACCTGAAACTGAGAGATTTACAGTTGAGCTGAAGAAAGATACTAATGGTCTTGGAATAACGATTGCTGGATATGTATGTGAAAAGGAAGAACTTTCTGGAATATTTGTTAAATCCGTGTCGCCAGGTAGTGCTGCAGATGTTTCGGGTAAAATTCATGTGAATGATCGAATCATTGAAGTTGATGGTCAATCACTTCAAGGATTCTCAAATCATCAGGCTGTCGATGTGCTGAAACAAAGTGGTGCCGTTGTTCGTCTCTGTTTAGAACGATATTTGCGTGGACCTAAATATGAACAACTTCAACAAGCAATAGCAGCTAATGAGCTTAAACCTTCTACTCCGAATACGCCACCATTGTTGCCTCCTCCTTTGACTCACAATTCAGCAGCAAGATTGGCTTCTTATAATGCAAATAGTGGCAGTGGAAGTAATTTACATGAACCGTTTAGAAAAACATCCAAGCAATCTTTATATGATCAATCGATATTTAGTCAAGAAACATCATTTTCATCTATTCCATTAAAGAAAATCAACAATCCTGATGTTCTTCCACAACCACCACCACCCATGACTACATTTGGTACTGGACCATCAACAAATCGGAATAAACTCTTGTTAGCACGTGATTCAATTGAGCAAAGAGTTCCCGGTAATCCACTGAATGGTGATGAGGACGAAGACGATTTAGCACCAGAATCTGCAGTAGATGACGAAGATGAACCATATTTGCCTCCACCACCACCAATAAGTCATCGAACAAAACTAAATGAATCACCAATGATGTTGATTCAACCACCAACTCCAGCTCCAAATAAATACGCAATCGAGTCCAAGTTAACAGACGAAACACGACAAGCAATTATGAGTAAATGGCTGGCCGTGTTAGATCCCGAAGTTGAAGTGATTGTTGCTCAAATACGAAAATTTGCGGCATCAAGTGGACTTGGCATATCATTAGAAGGCACTGTTGATGTTGAGGGTGGTCGTGAAGTTAGACCACATCATTACATTAGATCGATTTTACCTGAAGGACCTGTTGGACAAAATGGCTTGCTCCGATCTGGTGATGAGTTACTTGAAGTAAATGGCAAAAGACTTCTTGGCATGAATCATTTAGAGGTTGTTTCGATATTGAAAGAATTACCACAAGATGTTCGAATGGTGTGTTGCCGAAATGCTAGCAATGTACCTACAGATATGGTTGCGTTCACTAAAGACAATCTACAACAAGAATTAGAGCTTGAAACTAGTGAGGGAGGGAATTCACATGGATTGATGCCGACAGATCGACTTGTTAAGGCAAAGTCCGATGGAAGTCTAGCTACTGGTTCTGGATCACCCGGAGATGGATTCTCAAAAATGAAATCAAGGTAAAATTGAAATTACTTTCAATTTAAAATCAATACTAATTTCATTTAAATTTCAGATCCTTAGAGCCTCTAACTGGACTAGCAATGTGGAGTTCTGAAACCCAAATAATTGAATTATTAAAAGGAGAACGTGGCTTAGGATTTTCAATACTCGACTATCAAGATCCTCTGGATCCAAATGATACCCTAATCGTAATAAGGTATGAATTGCATTATTTTAAATCTTTAATTTCTAACTTATTTCAATTTCAGATCACTTGTAC
>LN483779.1:71193-81285 GCA_900002565.1 Culicoides sonorensis
ATTTAAATAAATAAAAAATTCGTTAAATATTCTTATGAACGGCGTTTAAAATCGTAGATAATTTAATTAAGAAAGAAAATAAAAAAAACTTAAACTGAATAAAAAATGAAATGATATTGAACTAAAACGAATTACTAAAAAAATTTATAATAGTGATAAGAATCAAAAGATGTAAAATTATTTTTTTTTCATATTTTTAAGAGAAGAAAAAAAACTTTATACTAACATTTATATTAAAATATTTTTATGATAAGGTTGCTCTGAGTCTTTAATGGTTCGGAGTTGGCAATTAAAAATTTCACTTAATTTTCACTATTGAATAAATTAAAAAAAGTATTCACTCATACATTCCATCCAATGATAATTTTTTTGTTAAGTTAAGAATGAAATTTATTGTAAATTAATCGTATGATTATTTTTCTCAAGGAGATGAAAAAATGTTTATTTGAAGAGATACAACATTATAACAACTGATATATTTTTGGATCAAAATTCACTGAATTTATTGATAAAATGTAATAAAATTAAAAACTGTAGCGAAAAAATGAAATACTTGGATGTGTACTTAAATTAAATATAATAAAAATTAATAAAAAAGAATTATTAATGATTAAAATTTAAATAAAATTACAATTTCTTTTATTGAGTTCACAATTACAGTTGGTTCGCCTTTCATCATTCAGCAGCTAAGAGTCGTAACACATGTTTCGTGTCTTGGATTATTGAAATGTGCTCAGTTCATGGACTCCAAAGCCTTAAAATGGCATTAAGTCATTCTCTCACTTTGTCCTTTCATTACTCCAGAAAGATCATTCATATGATATTGGTGTCATGAACAAGAATTGGACCCCACACCTTAAAAATGGTCATAAAAAACCGTTAAATTTCAAAATATTCCAGATTTTTTCTATCAGAATCAAATTCAGAATATTTTCATTGAATTCGATTGAAGAAGAATTCTTCATATTTGTATGATAAAAATTGAAATTGAACCATTTTTCTTTTGAATAACATTAAAAAAACTTCCCTTGTAACTTCCCCTCCAACGTAATTTTACCGGTGTTTTGATTTGTTGTAATTTCAAATGAAATTAAAACTTTCCTTCCAATGTGCAATGAATTTTATGTTCAATGAGTATTTTGGACTTCATTTTATTTGAATTCTTACCAAATTAAACTAAATTTTAAGATGAAAATCCAAAAAATAAACAAAAATAAGATTTTGACAGGTGATGGAACATTTGACAGTTCACCGATCAGCTGTTTATGTCAATAATTGATTGTAGTAAACAAAAGAATTATTACCACAGGAATAAATTACCTAATTAATTGAAAAAACTGAATTTAATCCTTATATTGTGATAAAATTTTGTTTTTAAAACGATTTTAAAGTGAATTCCTCGGTGTGATAGCTAAAATTCGTTTTTAAAGTGCTGTAATTTAAACAATACTGTACAAAAACAATTCACGCCCTGTTTTTAATACGCATCACCAAAATGAATTTTAATTGAAAAATATCAATAAGTGGAATCAAATCAAAGTAAAATATGGATCAAAATGACGATTCGGGTGCTGATACCATCAGTCAAGCTACTGGTAAATTATTTATCCGCCACTTCTCTTTTTGAATTCAATGAAACTTAAAAATTTTCTACTTATTTTAATAGAAATATCAAGCACAACACAAATCGAATCATCCAGCTCGACAACCGGGACAAGTCAAAGTGGTCATAGTGTGAATTCAAGTGAAGCTAATTCGAGTATGATGACTGTTTTGGAAGGGTCATTGAGTGATCGGAGTCTTCAAAATTCTCCGAATAAAGATGCGGCTCGGTCTGATGTTTCTGTCGAAAACTCACCTCAACAAAATCCGACTTTGACAACACCCGTGATGGTTGAACGTGAATTGAAAGGAAGAAGTCCTGGTCCAAGTCCCGTGATTAAAGAACAGATTGATGAAGATGAGAATGACCAGTATCCACTTGAACCAATTGGATCTCCCGATTCTGTGTTAAATCAAGAAATTGAGTCATTAAAATCACCATCCACTGTTACGACGCTTGTCAATCGTGCCCAATTCCTACCTTGGTGTGTGCATAATAGAAGTTCAATTGCAATCAGTACAACCACAAATTCAATGGATTTATTTTTGTATGGTGATGGAACTTTGCGTCCGGGTGAGATTGTAATGCGATCGCTCTTTCACAATTTCACACAATTGGCTGAGAAAAAAATTGAGCAAGTCATGTTGGAACCGTTCGATAAAAGTTTGTCAAAGTTGTTGCAACGAGGGGAAAATCCACAATTTGATCAACTTTTATCGGCACTTGGATCAGTAGCAGAACATTGTCTTCCATCATTGCTAAGAGCACTTCTTGCATGGCACACAAGACAATTAAGCGATAATGAGATACGAAAACTTGACAATGTCGTTAAAAATAGTGCAGAATTGGAATCACAACTTCAACGACGTGAAGCAGCAGTTGAATTCATATTTTGCCTCGCACTCTTAGAAGTTTTGAAACAACTTCCATTTCATCCGGGTCACGATGATCTCATTCGTCGTATTGAGCAATTTGCGTTTCGACATTTCAAGTTTCGTGAAGGCATTCAAAACTCTCCAAATGCACACAACATTCACATGATTGCCGATTTATATGCTGAAGTGATTGGAGTGTTAGCCCAATCGAGATTCCAGTCAGTTCGTAAAAGGTTCATGACTGAATTGAAGGAATTACGTTCAAAGGAACCTTCGCCACATACAACTCAAAGCATTATCAGCTTACTTATGGGAATGAAATTTTTTAGAGTTAAAATGGTGCCAATTGAAGAGTTTGAGGCTTCATTTCAGTTCATGCACGAATGTGGTCAGTATTTTCTTGAAGTTAAGGATAAGGATATTAAACATGCATTGGCCGGACTTTTTGTTGAAATATTGGTTCCAGTAGCGGCAGCCGTTAAAAATGAGGTTAACGTTCCATGTGTGAAAAATTTCGTTGATCTGCTCTACTCATCGACATTGGATGCCAGTACAAAAAGTAAACATCGCCTTGCACTCTTTCCACTTGTTACATGCTTGCTGTGTGTCTCACAAAAGACATTTTTCCTCAATAATTGGCACTACTTCCTGGCAATGTGCTTATCAAATTTGAAGAATCGTGACCAGAAAATGAGTCGAGTTGCACTTGAATCACTTTACCGTTTATTATGGGTTTACATGATTCGGATAAAGTGTGAATCGAATCAAGCAACTCATTCAAGATTGCAATCAATTGTGAATTCCTTGTTTCCAAGAGGAAGTAAATCGGTTGTCCCTCGAGATACACCATTAAACATTTTTGTCAAAATTATTCAATTTATTGCTCAAGAACGACTTGATTTTGCAATGAGAGATATTGTCTTTGAATTGCTCTGTGTTGGAAGACAAATCAAAGTGATTACCACACCCGAAAGGATGTCAATTGGATTGCGAGCTTTTTTGGTGGTAGCTGATTCACTTCAACAGAAAGATGGCGAACCACCAATGCCGAGAACTGTTGGGGTGCTTCCTAGTGGTAACACACTTCGTGTGAAGAAAACATATCTCAATAAAATGTTGACAGATGATGCTGCTCGTAGTATTGGAATGTCCTCGTATTTTCCGCATGTCAGAACGGTTTTTGTTGATATTTTACGTGCACTTGATGCTCATCACGGGCGTCCACTCATGATGACAGCTACAACCAATTTGAGCGTTAAACCCGAGGAAATGTTGGGCGGTGAACGCAAACCTAAAATTGATCTTTTCCGAACTTGTGTTGCAGCTGTACCCAGACTTGTACCCGAAACGATGAATGGACATGAACTTGTCGATATGTTGTCACGATTAACGGTTCACATTGACGAGGAATTAAAAGTACTTGCATGTCAAAGCCTGCAAACGCTTGTAATGGATTTTGCCAACTGGAGACAAGACATCATCCAGGGTTTTACTCATTTCCTTGCTCGTGACATTCCTGATACATTTCCACAACTCGTCGATAATGGATTGAGACTACTATTGAATTTGCTTAACATTTGGAGGAGTGCTGTGGTAAATGGAAATGGAGGACGAACACTAACAAAAGAAAAAGATGCAAATAATGGTGGACAGACACAAACACAAGCTCAATCACAACAGCAACAACAAAATTTACAGACTGTTGGTCAAGCGAGCATTATCACAGTCTCGTCAACATCGTCAAGTGGCAATTCCAGTCTCAATTCAAGTGGAATATCGAGTATAACTACAAATGCAACCGGAATCACGACAATTGAGTCAACGAAAAAGCTCGAACAACCAATTCAGACAACATTTTATCTGGTTGAAGGATTTGCATTGATGATGCTTTGTAATTGTAGACCATTTCCACGAAAATACGGTTATTTTATCCTAAAAGAAGTGAAAAACCTCATCAAAGCCCTTGGACTAACAGAGACAGAACCACCCTTAATCGATGTAATAGACAAATGTTGTCCCGATGTCTTGGACAAATGTGCTGCAATGTTATCGCAAAAAGACAAAGCTGAAATGATTGCATTGAACACAATTGATTTACACTGGCTCACAGATCGAGTTGGACCGATTTGGGTCCAATCTGAGGATTCGACAAAGAATTCAACTTTAACGCTGTGTCCTGCGCAATCGAGTAGCGTCCAATTTGATGCATGGGCTACATGTTTATTTGGATTTATGGAAAAGCAGAGGGTTTTAAGTCAGTGTCCTTCGGTGTGCACGCAAGCATGGCCCTTGCTCTATCATAGAGTGACTAATTTATTTAGCACAATTGATCCAACGTAAGTTATTTTTGGAAGTTTATCTCATTAAAATGAAAATTCAAATAATTTTTATATAATTTTAGTCCTGTCAACGATAATCGAGCATCCCTGTTAAGAAGTTCCGCACCAGCCAAAAAACCTCCCCCTGAAAATCAAAGAGACTCGTTAGTTCATCTCTGGAGAAACCAAGTAGCCATGGCATTTCGCTTAGTCCCACAAATGCCATCCGTTGCAATCAGATGTGCTTCACCTGATTTGAGTCTAAGGTAAGGAAATCCATTTTCCAATTTTTTTCATTTCAATTTCTTGGTAACAGTGATAACAAAACTTGAACTTTAACATTAATTTTCTTTTAATTGAAATTGATCTTAATTTAAAATTATTTTATGTTAATTGTCAAAAAAAACATATCATTTTGCATCCATTACACACATTCAACATTTTACAAATCGTCAATTTCTAGCACAACATTTCTCATATAATTGCATCATCAATCAATCAAATCAAATTTAAAATACTTGTTATCATCAATTTTGTTTAATGTGACAGATTTTTAATTATTTTAGATTAGAATTCATAGTCCTTAGTTTAATTAGAAAGAAAATTCATTGAAATTCAGCCAATTTGTATCATTTTGGGGTATAATTTGACTTAAATGTATTGTAATTTTTTTTTTTTGCTTCAATTCAATCCATTTTCACATTACATTTTCCATTTCGATTATTTTAATCATATTTTATGCTTTATTTAACTGTTAATTATGATTACTATGATTATTATTATTATTATTATTAAAATGTAATTATTATCATGCCCTTAATGTATAATTTTCATTTTAATCTGTAATTTGTAATTGAAAAAATAATTCTCTTTATATGTGTCTTTAAATGTAAAACATAAACAAAAAAAAAACTTTTTTTTGATAAAAAAAAACACACACAAATAAAAAAAAATCTCAGTTTGCATGATCAATCGGATACCCGATCCTTATCTGATTCATTGGACAATATACCGTCATCTGTATTTGGACCCGAGGGTATTGTAACAAGATTTACCTTGCCATTGTCTTATGGACGTAAAGATGCAAGACATAAGCGACAAGGGTACGAATTTACTTTTTTTTCTTTCCATAATTTTTTTTTTTTATTATGATTATAATAAAAAATAATTTTTTAGAGTTAGAGTATGAAAAAAAAAGATTAAAGTACATTCTGGACTTTTATTTTGATAAAAAAACATTTCCGCAATTTAATTTTTCCTTTTTTATTGATCCTTACACACACAATCAATGTACCACTTTTTACCTTGTATCCTTGGTTTTTACTTGGTTAATTATAGAATAGTAAAATTTCAGTAGCAAGTTAATAGAACACATTTTTTTTTGAATATGAATTGGAATTTAAATTCGTTGAAAAAAAACGCTACGAGCAAAAAATTATTTACGGCATGTTTTGGCATTTTATAATCATATCACTTGTTCTGTGCCATGTCGGATTCAAGTCAAAAAAATTCTTCTCCATCGAAATTCACTTTCCTTAACCTTTCAGTGCTGAGAATTTTCAATTTTTCCTTCAAATTTACCGTTTCAAGGTCAATGTCATAATTTTTCGAGTAAAATACCAGTCGTCTCCACTTTTTTCTTCCATTCAATGGATATCATCCATCATAATCAAATATAAAAAGAAGATATCAAGCAATAATTTAAATTACGGTCAAAAGGGTTTTATTTTCATTTCATTTAAACTTAAATAAGAAATTTTAGACCAAGGAAAAATTTATATCGGTCCTAAACAAATTGAATTATAAATAAAAGAAAATGCAACAAGTGATTTGGTTTATGGAATAAATTTAGACTCAATTTGTATTCAATTCACTATGAGAAGCAACAAAAAAATGTAAATACTTCTTTAATTTGATACGGTTTTAAATTAAATGTTTTTTAGATAGATGCAAATTGATAAAGTTTTAAATTAACCCAAACTTTTTATTATTATTATTTTAGATGTATCAGAGAGATAATTGATTTTGAATTCTCATTATTATTTTATTTCACCTTTTTTCGTTGAAATACTCACCTTTGAAATGCGACTTCAAAGATTATTTTTTTTTTACATTTAATTTTAATTTTAATTTTAATTTAAATTAAAATTTTAATTAGCATATTTTAATTTCCAATACACTTTTAATTTTGATTGCTAAACAACACAAACACCGAAATCCTTCACTGAATTTTAACACTCTTCAATTGTGTGTTGGAAGAGATATGGCTTTGCTTTGTTGTTTCCTCTTTTCCAATGTTTGTTTTAATTAAATTTCATCAATTTTAATCGCGAAATACTAAAAATTTTCCATTAAAACAGTTCATCTCCCGATTCATTGACAACCGATCGAAGTGACAAGTCGTCAGCTGCAACTGCGTCTCCCGTTGCTTTATATAAACTTGTCGTTCCATTGCTTCGATGTGAAGTTGTTGATATACGTGATGCAGCTGTTAATGCATTGGCTTTGATTAATCATGATGCTCTCAAGTAAGTGATTTCATTTAAAAATGGTGACCTTGAAAAAAATTTTGAAAATATTCATATTAAGGGACCTCATGGATGAACTTGTCCTGTCAATTCGTGAGGCTGTCGATCGAAAACAAGAAAATATGAGACGTCGTCGTCGACGAGATGCATTGAGATTACAACTCGTCAAAGTCCTTGAAAAGATGGCCGATAACGGTGTTTTTGGTATAAGTCCGAGTGTGCTGGAACGTGAAACTGCCACTTTGCATCCATCATTTGTCGAGTATATGGAGGGAGCGCGTCTTTATCTCGAAACTGAAACAGATAAAGATAATGCGAGTATGAAAGAAGTTAAAATACACTTTTGTGATTTTATAAGGAAAATGATAAAGAACTTTTCATGTGAGTTGACACACATTTAATATAAAAATGAAAAAAAAAATAATGTTTAAATTCTTGTGACATTTTTCAGTGGAATCCTGTACAACACTCTTATCAAAAGAACTGAAACGTAACCTATTTCAATTGTTTGCCACTTGGAGTGGATCTCTATCAAAACCACTTGGTGTCATGTATCATGTTTCAAGTGCAACACAAATTACAACCGATGATGAACGCTTACAATTTAGCGCACTTCAGGTAAACAAAAACATGTACAAAATTTATTGTTTAGCTAAAATTAATTTTGGTAGTAAATTTAAACAGAAAATTGTTAAATTTAATTATTTTTTATTGTACTCATTTAATAGGCAATGTGCGCTCTTTTGTGTTGTGGACCTTGTTTTGATAGTCACAATTTATCAGAGGACGGTCACTTTTATCCATGGCTTGATCTACTTTTGACATCAAAAGATGAAAAGGTTCGTTAATTTATTTTGAATTTCAATCTCTTTGTATTTTAATTGAATTTACTGTTAAAAATTATTTCCTGTTAAATTTGGGAGAGATAAAAATGATCATATTGATACAAATTGCATACTTTTAGGGGTTATTTTTTGACAGTTTCCTTTTAATTTTAATTAAATTTGACCATAAAACTATTTTATTTTGTAAGGAACCTACATTAATATTCATGTCATGAGTTAGCAGTTTCTTTAATTGATTGATTGAATTTACTTTTACATGAAATGGAGTAAAATACAAGGCGTTTCCATATATTTTCCCTTTATTATGCAATAAACTTTAATCAAATCATGTAACAGTAAGAAATATTTCCTTATTTCATCATTACAAATCTAATTACCGTGCAATTTTCATTCTGACGCATATTTATTTCCTTATTTTCTGTTTATTTTCATTTAGATTTATCAATTGGCCCGAGATACAGTTATTTTATTGCTTGAGGCAAATCCTGATATTGGCCAATTACTCGAGTGGGTGATTGATCGATGTTACACTGCAATTCCACATCAAGCGGATGCCTGTTTCCTCGCACTTGCTACAATTTTCAGTGCAAGGTATGTTCAATAAATTACCTTGCTTATCTTATTTCTTCTCCTTTTAATGTAACATTAAATCCAACAGAGAGTATCCATGTGATCATTACACGTCAGTGATTAACGTCACTTTACTTATGACGGGATATCCACGTGTCGAAGTACATTCAACGGCATTACAACTGCTGCAGATATTGGATAAGAGATTTTTTGGTAATGTTGGTCCATTGGAATCAGAAGGAGATAAAGGTAGGACAAAATACAATTATTTTTCCTTTTAATCATGATAAATTCTTGGAAATTTTATTTGCAATGTGCGGTGAATAAATCAATTCGACAAGCACTTACATGGATAATATACTTACCGCAATATTTCAAGGCAAGGCAAAAGAAAAATACGTTAATTTTCTTAGAATAAAAATTTTTATTTCAAAATTATTATTTCTTAAACATAATTTTTTATCGTATTTTATTTTCACTCATTGTTTTTTTTTTATTAAATATATTTATTTACTTACTATAAAATTGTCCTTATAGTAAGTAATAAGAATGTAATTTAATTTCAAATTTTATATTATTTTGATATGTGACAAGAATTCAGTGTCTTGATTTCAATACAAAGCAATATTTGATTTAATTGAAATCTAGAATTGAAACATGATCAAATTAAAGAACAATAAAAGTTTTTTTTTATCCAGGGACGGATTTAGACATTTTCTATCAAGGGCGGGAAGCTTGAACTAGGCTGAAGTTATCAACGACCTCATCAACGACCTTGTCAGCCTCGGGGAGGGGTTTTTTGGACCCCCCGGACCCTCCCCGACACGCTCCAAGTGTCATCAACGACTTTTACCCTGACTTTTTTTTTTTTGCTGTTTTTCAATTTTTTTCTCCGTGTAACTGACGAAATCAGCTATTCTTGGTGAGTCTTTGGACTTTCCTGAAAAATTTAACTAGGGAAAAGTCGTTGATGAGTATACAGATCGATAGAGAATAAAAAACTACAGACACTTGTATCGGGGTTTTTCGATTGGACCCTCCAGAGGGCGCTGGTGGCGGTTTTTCTGAAATTAAGTTCGGTTTTTAGACTTTCCTGAAAAATTTAACATGGGCAAAGTCGTTGATGAGTATACAGATCGAAAGAGAATAAAAAACTACAGACACTTGTATCGGGGTTTTTCAATTGGACCCTCCAGAGGGCGCTAGTGGCAGTTTTTCTGAAATTATGGTCGGTTTTTAGACTTTCCTGAAAAATTTAACATGGGCAAAGTCGTTGATGAGTATACAGATCGAAAGAGAATAAAAAACTACAGACACTTGTATCGGGGTTTTTCGATTGGACCCTCCAGAGGG
>LN483779.1:82571-110547 GCA_900002565.1 Culicoides sonorensis
AAAGTCGTTGATGAGTATACAGATCGATAGAGAATAAAAAAATACAGACACTTGTATCGGGGTTTTTCAATTGGACCCTCCAGAGGGCGCTAGTGGCGGTTTTTCTGAAATTATGGTCGGTTTTTAGACTTTCCTGAAAAATTTAACATGGGCAAAGTCGTTGATGAGTATACAGATCGATAGAGAATAAAAAAATACAGACACTTGTATCGGGGTTTTTCAATTGGACCCTCCAGAGGGCGCTGGTGGCGGTTTTTCTGAAATTAATTCGACAATTTTCTTCAAAAATATCACAAAAATGGCAACCAGCGCCATTTGGTAAGTCCAAATGGAAAACCCCGATACAAGTGTCTGTATTTTTTTATTCTCTATCGATCTGTATACTCATCAACGACTTTGTCTTAGTTAAATTTTTCAGGAAAGTCTAAAAACCGAACTTAATTTCAGAAAAACCGCCACCAGCGCCCTCTGGAGGGTCCAATCGAAAAACCCCGATACAAGTGTCTGTATTTTTTAATTCTCTATCGATCTGTATACTCATCAACGACTTTGCCCATGTTAAATTTTTCAGGAAAGTCTAAAAACCGACCATAATTTCAGAAAAACCGCCACTAGCGCCCTCTGGAGGGTCCGATTGAAAAACCCCGATACAAGTGTCTGTATTTTTTTATTCTCTATTGATCTGTATACTCATCAACGACTTTGCCCATGTTAAATTTTTCAGGAAAGTCTAAAAACCGAACTTAATTTCAGAAAAACCGCCACCAGCGCCCTCTGGAGGGTCCAATCGAAAAACCCCGATACAAGTGTCTGTATTTTTTAATTCTCTATCGATCTGTATACTCATCAACGACTTTGCCCATGTTAAATGTTTCAGGAAAGTCTAAAAACCGAACTTAATTTCAGAAAAACCGCCACCAGCGCCCTCTGGAGGGTCCAATCGAAAAACCCCGATACAAGTGTCTGTATTTTTTAATTCTCTATCGATCTGTATACTCATCAACGACTTTTCCCTAGTTAAATTTTTCAGGAAAGTCCAAAAACTCACCAAGAATAGCTGATTTCGTCAGTTACACGGAGAAAAAAATTGAAAAACAGCAAAAAAAAAAAAGTCAGGGTAAAAGTCGTTGATGACACTTGGAGCGTGTCGGGGAGGGTCCGGGGGTCCAAAAAACCCCTCCCCGAGGCTGACAAGGTCGTTGATGAGGTCGTTGATAACTTCAGTCTAGTGAAGCTTGAGGTGTGACAAATGTATTTTTAAATTGGAATTGCCTAATGAAATGATAAATTCATAAAAATATTAAACTAAAAAATTTGGATTAAGGGCCCTTTCCCTTGGCTCATTCATAAATCCGTCCCTGGTATTCTCAACAATTTTTACTTCAATTCTTACAATTTCTTACGTCAAATTTAAAAATAAAATCTATCATTTCTTATTTCACATTTTTTTTTCAATATATTTAAATAACATTTTCTTTGTCATTATACTACGTTACAATTTCAGTCATTTCAATCCATGACGAACACAATACACTTTCTTCACTTGTCGTTGTGTTAATATTGCAACTAACAAGTGTACTAGTATTGAAATTATAATTATTTGTGTTGAGATGTTGATTAATTGAAATTCCATCGAAGCTCTTGTTTGCCGATGATATGAAAGTAGGCGAGGGTGACGTTGTTGATGGTATTGATGCTGGTACTTGCAATGCAAATGTGTTTGATGAAGAATGTCGATTATTATTTCGATATGTTGAAAGTGTTCTGGTATTTCTGATGTATTCAGTGACTAATTATATGGAAGCATGATGAAATGTTTTGTTGGGAAAGAGAAAAGAGAGAGAAAAAAAATGGAAATAAGAAAACGTCAAATGAAGAAAAATATTTTATGTGACTAGAGATTTGCTTATTGCGGTTTTATTTTAATATAAAATTTATGGTCTGTGGACCATTTCTAATTTATCTTTGAGGGCCTAGCCATGCATTGATATTAAATGTCTGAACACCGATCCGTGAGTGAACGAGTGTAAGTGAAGAGTAAAAAAGAGAGAGGTACAGAGAAAGAGAGAGACAAAGACAGACAGAGAGAGAGAAAACAAAATCTTTTCATACTCATAAGTCCAGCTGCTCAATTTTGGTTGAGTGCTAGACGAAGATGGCGAAAGATTTGGGTGACGATGATGAAAAGGGGATTGTCAAAAAGAGATTTGCTGATTACCTAAGTACACGTCCTCACCTAATCTGAATCTCAACTTGAAATAGTTGATGCACTCTACTTCATCGTATTATCACATAAAAATGCCGAACGATAAGGATTGATTGAAATTTTAAAAATATAATTGGCTTGAATGTTACAAATAAGAGGCAGGATAAGAGCTCTTATTATTACATGTTTATACCAATTAAGTCCTGCGTACATTTGAAAATAGAATGTGACTCTAGACAGTAATTCAAAATTTTTATATACAGACAAGTACTTATTTTTAGCTGATTAACTGATTTTTTATTAACTGTCTACTTTAAAGTCATTTTACACTGTAAGATAAAAATTCCCGATACGAGTGTCCACCATACTCGAATTATAATCAAAATCAATTTGAAATGGCCTTTAAATATAATCCCTAAATCGTCTTGTTAGAATTTAGAAAAGAACCCTATTTTCAAATCAATGTCAATCACGTGACATTTCAGATCCTTTATCAATTCACAGTGCATCACACCAATAAATCATAGATTCAAGGAGTTACTTACTGTCACTCTTACTATAACTTTACATAATATGCCATTTTTTTTATTTTTAAAATTTAAACCTTTTTTCCGTGATAGAAAATATAACAAAAGCAATTGAAACTTGTTTACATTTAACTAAACGATCAATTTGCGTCATAAAGCGATTCAGTGAGTCAATTCATGTAATCAGTGTCTACAATCAAATTTATTTTCATTTTCAATTCAATTCAATTTCAAATAAACATGAAATATTATATTTCTTCCTTTATTTTATTTATTTATTTTATTTGAAAGTCAATAGATTTTATCGATATTATATTTTATTTTTATAATTTTTGAGGAAAATCACATGGAAATTGATCCTTTTTTTATTATCATCCAACATATTGATTGATGATGATGATAACTGTGGTTCAATTTATGAATTTGAATATTGTATGTTACGTGACGTTTTTAAGAGATTTTGATATTCGATTTTAGACAATAATAGGAAAAGTTAGTCAAGTGAAATGGTAATGGAAAGGAATCAAAATTTCAAATGAATTTTAACAAAACTTTTAAGTTACATCAATTCCAGGGACATTGCTATAATTTTTGAGCTGGATTAAGAAGACGAGCCACATGATTTTTTTTTTGTAAACAAGTATTTTTGATATGGCATAAGGAGAAAATCTGGGTATACGGAAGATTATCCTGTTTATCCTAAATAGTAATTTGTCTTAATGTATATTTGCAGAAATAACTCTTATTATGCCCAAGGGATTTACATTTAAGATAAGATGGTATTATAATTTTGATCAATGTATAATTTATAAAATAAAAAAAGTTATTTTTGGATATTGATTTTGAATTCCTCTTCGTTTGTTTTAAACGATAAGATTTTCGAAGGGAGAGAGCGGGAGTGAGAGTGCGAGAGTTTTTTTTTAAGTAAAATGGAAATCTTTGTCACAATTCCAATAATTTCTCTGTAAGGGTGTAAGCAGTTTAAATTTGACAGCTCATTTTGTATAGATACACATACGGAAACGTCAAAATTTCTGTACGTAAACAAGAACTTCTAAGTGGGCCTCTAAGCAAACATATATCTCTTACTGTCAGTTTTTCTTATGAAAATGTATGGAAAATTCAAAAATGACAGTTCAAATTGATTTTTTTGAAATTTTTATATGTCAAAATGACATTTTAAATTATTTGAATTGTAGACAACGTTAATTTTCATTGAAGGAAGTCAAAATTTGACATAAATCGACTTTGACTTTAATTTGACTGGAAATTGTGCCGAAACGCAATGAAATCATCAATGAAAAGTGACAAAGAAACTCATTATTTTAAATTTTTTTACATATCATACATTTATTTTAAAATTAATCACTTTAATTTCATGTTTATTTCACAATAAAATTAATTTTTTTTTTATTTTATATTAAAATTAAGCTATAAAACATTGACAAATGATGTTGAATTTCAGTGAAAATTAAAATAATACAAATTTTTTTTTGGTTATGCCTTTTAATTTAATTATATATACCTGTAACTTGAGTCCCACACTCTGCTTGTTGCTGTCGACTTTGAATCCGCTTACTGAACATGCTTATCACTGCTTTCCTGTGTGTGTGTGTGTGTGATGTTTTTTTTATCAAATAAAAAAAAAAATGAATAATTAATACAAATATTTTCAATTTAATTTCAAACTAAAAAAAAACAAATTAAGTTGTTTTTGATGAATTGATTTGTTTTCATTTTGAGTATTATTTGATTATCCTTACCTAAAATTTTGGCCACACAAACAATACAGCACAAAATTAATTCCAAAATTTGTTATGAAAAACAGCCAACAATAGTATTGGAGGATTATTGTAATTTTTGATGGTGATTGTGTTTCCGGTTCAGTCTGTCGTAAAAAAATCAACATTAGGTTTTTTTTTGAATATTAAAATAAATATGCAAAAAAAGGGAGAAAACACATTATTTTTTGTTAATACGTTTTAGATTGCCGCAAGCACTTTATTTAATATTTTTTGTTGAAAACTAAGTAAATTATAAAAAGCACGTGCTCAATTCAATCAAAAAAAAAAATTACATAATTTGATTTCATTCCGTGTGCTTCTTTCATTCAGAGTGATCATTTTAGGGTGTGAGTCGTATTTTTGGGTTGAATTTAATTACAATTATCATGAAATTCAATCAATAAGAAGAGATTTTCTGTCCCGTGCTTGTAATTGGAGTTGTTTTTTTTTAAAGGTGTCTCAGACTTAAATATATGAGCATAATAAAAAATCATTCAATCGGAAGTAATTTGTCTACAAATTTTGTAAGAAATTTTCACCTTAATTTGTAATGTAACAAAAAAAATGTTTACGAGCATCACTCACCAGATTTTTTTCCGCATGCTCATAAAAAAAATGATAATTGTTCAAAAGGTTTCCTATAAGATGAAACCTTAACTTCAAAATATAATAAAGTTAACAACTGTTTCCATAGTTTCAATTTAGAAATAAAAAAATTCAATGCATGACTTGTGAATGTTTCAAGGAAAATTTTACAAAGATAAAATTACGGTGAAAACCAAGTCTACAAAAAAATTAATAAATTTCAATGAAAACTCAACTCAAACGGAATGTTATAATTATTTTGATGTCTGTTAAACATGAGCACAAACAACAATTAAAAGAAATTGCATCCGTTTTCTCACGTCAATATCAACAAAATTGTGATTGAATGAACTTTTGTCTGTTTAATGATCCGTGTCACGTTCAAAGAAAATTTTCGCTCGTTTTCTTACAATTTGATGTCAATTGAAATTTTAATTGTACGGTGTTTTAGATATGAAAGGTAGGTTTCATGAATGATTGAATTGAATGCTGTTTACTTAACTTCATTTCTTTGAATTGTCTGTGGTTTTATTTACGTATTTATTGTATTATTTTTGGAGCTTCATGTGGGAGGTTTGCATGCATTTTGATGACAAGGAGGAGTAAAATAATCTAAAAGTAAATTGTGACGTAAAATGTTTTTTTTGTTGAATTGAATGTGGGAATACTTGATCCGGTTATCGTCATTCATAGATGGCGCCACATTTGAAAGTTCATTTAAAGCTTGGAATGGCATAACTCTTTGGCTCATTTCAGAATTCTTGAGTGAAGTTATAGCTAGATTTTTCGGTCGATCATGAAATTTTACATGGTTAAGTTTCCATTTTTCCTGATAGCCGTATTTTCGTTGAAATCATATAAAAAGGAGCGTTTGCTTGAGAGAATTGACAGCTAAGGCTCTTCGACCATGATAACATGTATGCATAATGAGCCCGATTCTTTGAATATCCCAACAGTTTCTTGAACTTGAATGAATATTTTATGAATGCAATATTTCATCTTCGAACCACTCATTCAATCACATTTCCATCAATGAAAATAACATAATTTGATTTTCCCATTAAATTACATGAAATTTTTCCTTGTAACTTAATAAAAAATGCATGGAAAAAGTAATCTTGTAATGTATAAGATTTCATAACTAATTTTTTTCATATCACATTTGATCAGATGTATTGAATTTCTTGTGAAATGAATTCCTTTTGAATAAGAATTGTAATAAATTAATAAAAAATATTACATTTTTACTTACTTCAATGTAAGCCATCACTCGCATCAAATAACTCGGCAAATTGAGAAGCACAAACACAGATGAAACGAGTAAAAGCATTTTCGTTACTTTCATTTGGGATGATGTTGCACTGCCTGTACGATGACATCGACCTAGAAATAAGGCAAATGGGAAAACAGAAAATCAGTTTTAATTATAATTTGATTTGATTTAAGTAATTTATCTTGTAATTTAATGTTACAATTTCTTAAGAGAAATCGTTATTGATTGAATTTGACCTTAATTTGGACGAAATGTTTCTCCTTCTCTCTTGTTTTGTAGTGAAATGAAAATAATTTATCTTTTGTGAAATAGTGACACATTTTAAATTAACTTTAATGCATTTGACTGAATCAATGGCTGACATTCTCAGAAAAAAATAATGAAAAAATGACAAAATAAGAGCTTTTCAATAAATTTCAACTGAATTTCATTCAAGTTAAATGAAATTTAATAAGAAAAAATCTCATGAGTCCATTTACTGAAAGTGAAAAATGATCTTTCTGGTTTCAATTTCACATTTTCATTTCATTGTTTTTCCTTTGAAAGAAAATACATTAAATTTTTGACCTTTTCAATGTGTCACGAGTTAAAAACAAAAAAAAATACTTTCCAATTCCACATATTAATCGATGAGTAAATTTCAAGTTATTAACAGAAATATCACGATATCACAAGAATTTATTTCATGTCCTATTAAAATTTTTCATGGATTTTCATTCGATTTTCCTTTGATTCAATCAAAATTAACAGATATCCAATCAAAAAAATTAAATTTGTCATAAAAAATTGACATTGAATTTGTTCCAATTTTATTTTCATAAAAAAAAATTGGAATTTCAATAAAATTCCATCACCTTCACAAACAAAAACACTTCATTACCATTTTTATTATTTGTCGCAGTTGTGACTTTTTTTGTTTTCGACAAACGAATACTGTTTTGACCATTTGGATGAATGCAGCGCTGTTGAATGACAGTTGTTTTTGTTGACGGGTCCTTTAAATTTGGTTTTCTGTAATAAAAAATAAAAAAATCAATTAAAATAAAAGTAAATCATCCAAACCAAGCACCATCTGTTCAATATTTTACCACAAATGGTCTGTTTAAGTTAAAATTATTACTATTTTTATTGAAAATTACTGTATTTACACATAAATTGATTTCTTTAAACCAAAACAAACATTGAATTGATAAAGGGATGAGATTGTGATCGAAAATTGTAATAAAATTTAATCTTTTAATAATAATTTTTGTTTAAACACGAGCAAAGTAAATAAAACCCAAGGCAATATTTTATATTTTTTTTTCCATTTATTAGATTTTGTCCAAATTTTTATTTTATATCTGTATCACATCTAGTCCAGTTTGAAATCGAAATATGATTCAAGTCAACTTGTTTCATGGAAGGATGAGTTTCGACTAGAAAATTTTTCTTGTTTGAGTTTTTTTTTACAAAAACAAATAATACGAAGCGAATGTTACACAAAATGGATTGGTAAAATTGTCAAAGATAAAATAAGAAGAAAAAAAAATAAATGTTGGATGTGAAAAATTGAAGTTTATTTGAAACAACTTTTTAACTTTGCCTTTTTGATGTCCGGAGTAAATAAATTGCCAACATCTGTCGAATAAAAATACAATTTTCATATTTTTTTATAAGTCTTTTTAAATGAAAATTGAGATAAAAATAGAAAATGATGAACTTCATTCCATGAATTGAAAACTAATCAAAACAAATTACCAGGCGTTTCCATTGAAATTGTCACCAAATGTCAAATCATGCATAAAATTAGAACAAATTTCCCCCAAAAAAAAATACACTTGAATTGACTGGACAAAAGACATTTTTTTCTATGGTAATAATCCTCTTAATGACAGTCACGATTTCAATGAGCCCACTTGATACCGGTAACATTAAATTTGATGACCAAAATAACAGCAAGGGAAAAAAATTGTCTATTTACAATTTTAATCTGAAAACGAGGAAGGTCATCGCTATTTTCGAATATAAATTGTCATTAACAGATAAGATTATTTTCATCTATTTTGGAATGTATTTTTTTTGTCTTCGCTCTCTATGTTTTTTTCCTTTTCATGGTATTGAAAGGATTTTTGTGGTTGAATAAGTTAAAAACTATTCAAACGTAGCGTGATTATTATTTTTCTTTGTGTGTTACCTGTCAAATTATTAGAAAAAATATTGGAAATGACGATTCAAGAGGGAGATGAAAAACTTTTTCAATATTACTTAAAAAGTGATTTTAGTTGAAAATTTTTATCAGATTTTTCATCTCTTGAAATTTATGAATAGAAAAATAGAAAATGATAGAAAAAGTGAAGACAACATTTTGAGATTATTGAGAATGATAATGCAAAAATTGTCTGACTACCTGCTGCGATTTATTTATATTTCAAAGGAAAAAAAAGGTGAGCCCAAATAACTTGATTTGATTTTCAATGCAGATTAAACAATGGAAAAATTTGAACATTTGCCATGAAATTCATTTTTAAGTGCATTTAAGGCCCTAATTTCATGGGCCCAAAACTTACATAGGAATTTCATGTTAAATTTCCTGATCAAATTTTAGAAAGGAAATTCAACTTGAAACAAATTAAAGCCACTTATTGAAATAAGCTTGAAATGTAACGCCAAATTGTGTCCATTTTGTGACCATTCAATTGAAAAAAAAATTAAAATAAAAAAAAAACCCTTTTCAAGGAACAAAAAAAAATATGAATCAACAATTTTTCCTCTTGCTTTTTTCGTATTCTTCAGTTAAATATTTGTTTATACTTAAAACATCTTACACAGAATGATAATCAAATTTTATTTTATCGTGTCTGTCTGCTGATTATGCGATTTCCTCCCTTGTGTACTTTTTTGCCTAGAATTTTTTTTACGCAATCTTTGTAGTATGATAATAAAAGTCAACAAATAATTCGTAAATTCATGGAGATTCAATCTTTTATGCAAATTTTTTGTTTTTATTTTGTGGGATCCTCTGATTACCTCAATATTATTTGTAACACACTGTATGGAAATCTAATTAGGATTACTATGCATAACAAAATCAGTGGCAAATGATGATTGAAACACACTTCCAAGAACTTGCAAATGAAAAGGGTAACAACAAAATGTTTGGAAATGAATGAAATATGTGAAAAGAAACAGATTTTTTGGTGAATTTTCTTAATATTAAGATGAGGATAATGAAAAATTTATGAGGAGAACGTGTTCAGATTTTATATTAAAATAATTTTTTTCCTTGATTTGGGTGCGTGACAACAATCAGTACTCAAAGCAAATTTGTTTATGAACTTGCCTTGTATTGTGATAAGGAAAAAAAGATTAACAGTGAATGGAATTTGTGAGCATATGGTATAAAAATGTCAAATTTACATGCATCATAAAGCCCAGACTTGATCTAGACATCATGATTGAACTTCTTTCAATTTAACAGAAAATTAAGTTGACTCAATTCAGTCAACATCCTGTTTATTGTGTTCAAAAATGATAGGAAAATGATTTTGTTATAATGGAAATTTTATAATGGAGACGCCTGATGATTTGGGATTTTTTACTCTGAATTTGGTATGAAAATTGTTTTTTTAATGGAGACGTCTGGTTACATGTGATTTTAATTCAAAGTTTTCTAAGAAACCATTTTTTAATAGGGACGCCTGGCAACTTGAAATTAAAGTTTTTGAATTTTTCAGTTTTTCCTTGAATCAAATGTCAATAATTTCACCTCAGCATGAAACAAATTGTTATGAAATTCAAAGAAATAGAAAAATACTTACTTTCGTTGTAATGTCATTGATCTCCTAACTCCAGCTACTTTCCACACTGTATATCCAGTAATTGAATTGAGTATCACAATACTTGTAAATGGTATTAAAAAGACCATTATTGTGTCAACATAGTTGAATATTTTCATGTGATTCTAGGAATTGTAAAAAGAAAAGAAAATTAAATTAGAACACGAGGCAAAGAGCGCAAAAATATTCAAAATGAACATGAATTTTTTATTATTTTTAATAGTTTTCCACTCCACAAATATTTAATCCTCATCATCTATCTCTGTAAATTAAGTGATTTTCTTCACATTTTTGTTCCCATGAGATGAAATTTTATTATTAATATTAAACGTAATATTTTTTTAATTCCATAAGATAATATTAGCTTAATGCTTTTCATTGAAATCGATCCATCAAGAATCTCTTTCGAGCACTTTCATTTCATTTTCTTCATATCACACCTTTCAATTTGTCGAGCTCATATCAATATGACACATGGATTTTCTTTGATGTATTTACAATAGGCCATTATTTTCATCAAAGAATGTTATGTGAAAAATGAAAATAAGGAGAAGAAGGTAATTTAATACAATGTCAAAATAAAAATACAAATATACAAACAAATAATAATGTAATGTCATGGATCATGACGCGTAAAACTGAATTTTTATTTGATGATATACAAAAAAAGTCAGGAAATAAAAGGAAATTGATTGAAAATTTAAATAAATGAGAAAAATTGAGCATATTGTTACGTAACCGCATGTGGTATGTGCTTGAATTGAGTTTTTTCTTTCAAAATGAGAATCACAAAACACCAGGCGTTTCCATTCTTTGAAATGAAATTTAATTTTACATATCATTGCATGGCAACATTGTCTTTTTCTTAAGAGATCTGAGAAAAAAAAGATTAAAAACGAATATTTGCTTTAAAATTGATATCCGGTGAATGTCAAATGATACAATTACAGATGCATTTTCATTTCATGATCATGAATTTGAATAAATCTCTTTTTATTTTATTATAAGACACATTTCCTAGTATTTACAATTCAATTGTTAATAAATATCATTTTACCCGGAAAACTTATTGTGTCAAAGATGTTTCGTTACATTCAATATTGTTATAAATTTTCCTTTACATTCTATTAAAAAAAATAAAAATAAAAAAATGGCAAGCATTTAAATTCAATACATACAAGTAAAAGGATGTTTTCACTTCTTATCCTCTGGCAAAAGATATCACAAATAATTCGCATGTCTTCATTTAGATGAGAAGAGAGGATAGTAAGTGGAAAAAAATTATGACTGTAATGTTGAATATTTATGTAAACATAAGCCTTTTTGATGTGAATTTAATGAGTTTTTTTTGGCAACCCCTGCTCAAATTTCGAGTTTTCCTTCTTTGAATTTTTTAAAAACTTTAAACGGTTCCTTCTTTTGTTTAAGTTGCGATCAAAATTATGGCTGTGTTTTCTTTTATGTTTCTCTCATCCATGTTTTATCAAAATAATTTTCTTGAAGGATAAACAAATGAAATGTATGAAAAGTTCTTATAATAAATTTCCTTTTTCCTACTAAACATAAAATATACAAGTTACTGTTGTTAAATATCCGCTGTTATTGTGCCTTTTTATACTCTAAGAAGAAGACTGACTTTTGAATAGAGAAAATTTTCATTTTCATTCTCTATCTCATTAGTTAAATTGAATCTCACAATAGGACTTTTTCCTAGAATTGCATTTTTTTATACTTATCAGGATACAGAAGAAAATGAGATTAATATGACTTTTCAATAAGCATCTTGCATTGTTATTATCTATCAAGTATTTTTACATTGACTTTGACTTGATTTGATATGAAAATGTTGTTTGTTGTAATAAAAAAATATTTTTACAATAATTTAAAAAAAAAAACAAAATTCTTTATAAAGTCTGGATTATTGAAAGGGAAAAAAATTCTTGATTAAAAAATACTTTTGAAATGCTTCAAAGTTTTCACTACAAGTAAATCATATTAATGAAATTTTTTCTATTTACAAGTAATTTAAATTTCTTTATATATAATATATTGAAAAATTACAATTTTTTTTTTTCAATGAAAATTCTGCTTTTCCAGGCACATTTCAAATTATGAAAATTAAAATTGGTTTTTCAAAGTATTTCTTTATAATAAATTGAATTACCCCCAAATTTTAATTTAATTTCTCCAAAAAAGTGTCAGGTGCTTTGCATTTTAAATCTATTTTATTATAATAATTGCTTTTTTACACGCTTTTTGAATTTATTTTTATATTATTTTTGAGATTAAAAACAGTGAGGTTTTTCGATTAAATTTGTTTCAATACCGTTAAATTGAAAGACTCGGTAAGAGGTTTCACGTGTGTTTTTGTTTTGTATTATTATGAAGTGAAATTTCATTTGTATTTTTTTCTGGCTTCTATTTTGAGAGTTTTTAAGTTTTAATTACTTTGATGTTTCATTTCATACCAACTCAGATAACAGTCATAATTTGAATTAAAATTTTTTAAATGCAATATTTTTAGTGAATTTTGTAAGAAAAATGCACTATTTAAGACGGTTTGTTCGCCGTCACTTCGTCAATGTCCCTCATTCCTGGCCATAACACCGAAATGGTTCATCGAAGCGATGTTGGTAATTTTTTGCTTTGAAATTTGGCTCCAGAGCCTGCAGTGTCGAAAAACCGTTAAAAACGGTTAAAAATTTAAAAATATTGATGATTTGTTTTGTTTGTTGGATGGAGGAGCTTTTTTTATTAGCTTTGAAATTAGCTTCAGAGATTGGGCTCAGGAATTAAAGTCTAAAGCATCCAAATCCTGAAAACGGTCAAAAACCCAAAATGTCCAATTTTTCAAAATAGGAGAAATTTTTTAAAAAAAATTTAAATTTTCAAAATCGTTTTTTTAAGAAAAAATTCAAAGTGACGAAATTTTTCAAAATCAAATGTTGAAATTTTTCATTTTTTTTAAAAAAAATTCCGCTATTTTGAATTGTTTTCCCATCGAAATGCACTTTTTTAAACCGCCCAGTCAGTGGTTAAAATTTCTCATTTTAAAAAAAATCATGATATGTGATATCATTATTAAATATAAAATTATATTAAAATCTCGCATTTTTTTAATTAAAAGCACCGTTTTAATTTTCTTTCTTTGTAAAGAAAAAAAAAATCACATTTTCTTTTCATATTCACTTACAAAGCTGTTTAAAATTAATTATTTTAATCAACTATCTCCTCTGTTTTTGTTAATTTTGAGTGACAATCATTTTCATAAACACTGAGATGGGTTTTTTGTTCATTTTTTAGATAAAAAATTGCTGTCTAGTATGGAAGTGACATTTACTCATTCATATAATAAAATGATATTCATATATAAAATATAACATGCTAATAATTTTGTGTTTTTTGCGGAAAATGAGGTTCAGAGGCGTTGTTCATTTGTGATTAATGAAATTTGATTGAAATGAATCTTGAGAAGCTTGAATTGTCATTTAATCGTAATTTTTGCTGCTTTTAATGAAATTTTATTTCAAAATTTTAAAGTTGACCCGTTACTTACACAAATTAGTGGGGTTTCTGTTAATTTAATATGACCTTGAAATTTAATTGAATGAAAAACTCATATTAAACGAGTTAAAGCCTCAGCATCAATGGAAAGTTGCATTCAAGGATATTGGCGATTAAAGATGAATAATACCTTAAAAGCTTATTTTTTGAATTGGATGAATTGAAGTTTTTTTTTGCCAACCGGGCAAATTAAACGATTATAATGAATTTCCTCGGAATATGAACTAGACACAAGCTGACTTGTTATTTTAAACGTCATTGATCGACGGTGCATTTCAGAGGAAAAAAAATTACAAGTTCATTCCGGTTGGGGGGAGAGAATCAACTTCATTACTGAACAACGCCATTAAATTTAATAGTCTGAATTTCATTTTATTAATAATAAAATAGCAATTTATAAAGAGTAAAAGTGTCATCATCATTCATAATACTTTAAAAAAGTTGACAGTTTATTACGGTATTTATGTTCATAATTTTGTCTTAAATGAAATTCACACACACACACACACACACACACACCCATTGAGAAAAATTATTGACTGATATTAAAATAAATTGAACAGAAGAGAAATTTTTTCACATTAAATTAGCTTCAAAATTATAATTTTTTTTTCATTTTTTGCATTTTATTTATTGGAAAAAATTCAAATTCAAATTCATGCCGAAAAAAAACTTTTCAAATAAACGATTATTTTAATGCGTTTTTGTTATTATCACTTCTACGTGATGAATCCTTTACTTTTGAATGAATTTATCACATATGTTACTGTCTTCTTCTTTCTTTTCAACTCGTATCTTCTATGAGTTTTTTTCATTTTATTTTCATTTTTTAACACTAAGTTACATTTCATATCTAATCATTACTCATTCTCTTGTGAACGAACAGATTCGACAGATTTTGTCTGGCAATGGAAATTTTTTTTGTTTTCGTTGAAATTTTACTTTATATTCAAGTCATTGCTTTTTGTACAAACCAAAAAACAGAATCATCGACAATCTTTGAATTTTAATTAAGTATATACAAGTAATCTATACTTTGGAATCTTTCTGTGATGAAATATGTTTTTATGTGTGTGTTACCTTTTTTTTCTTGTTCTAAGGTTTGAGAAATTTTCTAATGTGAAAGGTGAAAGTTTTATCATTATTATCATTAAAAGGTTGCTTATTCATTGAAAATTAATGAAAAATCTCTTAAATATTATATCTTGATTAAAATAAGGAGCTTTGATATACAAAAGCAAAAAAATAAATACATGTTAAAAAGTTACTTAAACCAATTTCTTTTTATACGTGAATTTTAAGATTAAAATGAAGTAATTTCATTGGAAAATTTTCTTTTAATACCTTACATTACATTATTACACGTGTTATGAAAAGGGTTTGAATTTTTAATGTCATTACATTTGAAATTAAATTTTTTTTATGAGTCATTGAGGACGATTTCAATTACAAATGAATGTTTGTGGAGTGAGCGTTAAACCATGAAAATCATTGTACAATGTGATAATTTAAAATTTATTAACTTAAAAAGACAAACGACTTACCTTAAATTCTTCCACTACATCACACACTGTCACATTTGCTTCCGGATGATAAACCGGTCTAAATAAATACAATAATGGTGCACTAAATGCTAATGCTGCTACAGTTAAACCACATAAAACGATCACAGCTCGTCGCACAGTACACATTGACTGTCTCTTTAACGGATATAGCACAGCAATAAATCGCTCCACTGTAAATGCCACGACATACCACACAGACAAAAAACTACAAACTCCTTGTAAATAATAATACAATTGACATGCAACATTGTGATTTGTTAGATTAATATCGGCAAAATTGAGCCATGTTATAAAGGAAAGTATCAAAAAACATGTATCACTCATTCCCAGTGCAGCCAAGTAGTAGCTTGATGAAAGTTTTCTTAATTTTGTACGGAAAAATACGAGGACGGAAAGAATGTTGCCAATTATACCGACAAAAACAATTGTTGGTGTATAGTAGAAGACAAGAATGTCACCAATGTTCTCGGCATAATTGAGAATTGTGTTATTTGTTGCCTCGTCATGATCGAAACCAGTTAAATTGGATAGTGCAGATGGTGTTGTTGATGACGTTGATGTTATTGTTGTCTCATGATGAATTTGATAAATTGAACTATCCTGGATATTATCTGACTTGTATGAATCATTTTGATTAACTTTTGTATATTGATCAAAAACACTACCAAAATTCGTATTGTTCGTATCGAACATCAGAAGCTCGTTATTTGATGTTAAATTTAACATTTTCTTATTTTTTATTTTCAATTTTTATCTTCATCAATAATATCAAATTTTATTTTTTTCATCGAGGCACATCACTAGAGCATTTTTTTATTCTTCGTTATAAAGTCAAATTATATTTATCTTTTTATTTTTATTATTCTCTATAAATTGAATGAAATATATTCTGCTTAGAAATTCCTAAAAAAGTAAATAAAGCGAAATAAATAAATGTGAGCAAATAGCTTTGAGCGTATTAAATATTTATTATTGAATTTCATACAATTCTTATTGAATAAATATCATAGCTTATAACTATAGCAATTAAATCCATCGAAATTTTTCATTAAAACAGGGAGTGATGACATTCGAACAATGACTATTTTAACTCAAAGCGCCTTAAATTGTGAAAAAGTTTCGCCTGGTTCAGAAAATTCCATATTTTCCAGGAAATGTGAATAAAAAAATGCATTTTCGACAGACATTCCATTAAAAGTCAGGTCCTATTCACACTTGTAGCTAACGGTATCTTGATATTCAAAAGAAAAATGCGCAATTTTCAAAAAATAATTTGAAATACAATCTCTTTGCTTCAAACGAATCACTTTTATTTTCGAATTGTGATTCCTTTTAAGCGTTTTTCTGTCGATTTGAAACAAAATGCAAGGATTGTGCTCGATTAAGTCGTTCGTCCATTTTTGTCAATGTCGTTAAACACGAAAAAAACAGAGAGTGGCCGAATTTTTCAAAATAGAGGAATTTTTTTAAAGGTTGAATTTCTAAAAATAGCCTTTTTGTCAAATTATTCAGTCTAATTATAGAAATGCGCTTTTGTATATCGTTCACGATTACTTTCTAAACTTTTTGCATTTTCTCTCTATTTTCAAGGCTAAATTAAGTGAATCTAGCATCAAAATAAAAAAAAGTATTTTCTACAGAGCTCTTTAGCTTTATTACTTCAATAATTTCTAAATCTTAATTTTTATATTTCTCTCCTTTCCTTTCATTGTATGAAATTCACGAAGATTTATGAGCTTGCCTTAAATTAATCAAAGATTTATTGTTCTTGCTTGTAACATAATACACGTCAAATTGTTTTCGGAAAAGATAAATAGGGTTCTTATTATAATAGTTCATGGAAAAACAAAGCAAATTATTATTTTTTATACTTGAATTATCGTTTTCATTCCTGAGAAACCATTTTATAAAAAAAAGAATGTAAAAAAATCATAAATGGTTCTCAGAATATTCAAAATGGATCTAATTATCGTCTTTAATCTCATTCCCTTTAATTTTTATCTTGTTATAAGAGTTTGCTGTTGCATGATGATAATAAAAATGAGGAAAAATAATAAATACGGGCATCCCACATAATTTTTTTCCTCTTATTGACATTTCATTGTATTTTAAACCCTTTTCATTGCTTGTTACTTTTTTTTTTAATAGATCATCTGTTCATTAGTGACCGTCAATCGATCCATGGATAATAATTGTTTTTCATTTTCTCTTTATTTATTAAACTGTAACTATATTTTATGTTGTTAATTATTTAATTATCGTTTGAAACACTATTTGAAGTAAATTGAATTGAGCATTGAATTAGAGCTATAAGGGCAAAATCAGGGTTTCAATGAATATTTAACTCTGCAAACGTGTCATTGAAAGCATTCAGAGGACTTTATTTGTGGAGAGAATTATCTAGCACTGCGATGTGTTCTAATTTTTAGTGAAGTTTCGAATTTTACAGGAAATACACAGACCAAGACCAATATTTTCAATGTCCACACAAAACGAAAAATAATAAAGAGAACGTGGTAGAAAAAAAAATGTAGAAGGAAAAAATAGCTTTAAGGAAAATTTTTTAATGACCATGTTGATTATATTTTATATGAAAAAAAAGATATATTTTTTTCTGCTGAAACATTATAGATGTTAGTTAATTAATTTCAATTTTACGTGACATAAAAATTGTACTAATTGCGCTACAGTGAGTTTGAATGGAAAAATTGCATTATTCCAAGAATTTTTCCTTTCTTCTTGAGTCTCGTGCGTAAAAAAGAACTAATTATAAAAAAATGCATTCCAGATTGGCCTTTGTATAAATCCTCAAGCGTTAAGTATTCTGGTTAACCAATTTAAGAGTTCCTAGATTCATTAAATTAATAATTGCAATTAAAATTAAAATGAATGATAAATTTTCATTTTAGTGCTCGTCATTTTGAATGGATTCTCATTCTCAAGTCAAAAGACTTCACGAGTTTCATTTACTTAAAATTTATTATTTAAGTAAAATTCGTAATTATATGAAAACTTAAAACAATTAATTTCATTATTCATCATACTTTGTCATAATTTTCACAAAAGATTAAGCACAAATGCTTTTCATGAAAATCATAATTGAATTTTAAAATCAAAAATAATAATAATTATAATTACTATAATAATAATTATGATACTTCATTATCATCTTTGTCATTTTCTTTGTGAAAATTTATCACTTGCTATCATAAAACTAAGTAAAGAAAGCAAAGAAATCGAAGGAAACAACTTTTAACGAGAATGGAAAACTTTTTCCGTGAATCCATAAAATAATAATATTTCAAGTCACAATAATTTAATATTTCTTGTCAAAATAAGTCAACTATAAAATCTTTTTTGTTCCAAGTAACAACAAAAAACGAATGAGAAAAAACATGAATTTTGATTGTCAGTGACAATTTTCATTCTTCATTCCAGGGTTAATTATAATAAATTTTCAAAATTGTTTCCGATGAAATTTCAAAGTTGAGTAATCAAAAACAATGGGGACGTGGGGATAAACATTGTTTTTCACTTTAGATTATCACAAAATTTTTGACATGATATGACACAACTAAAACAATGTTTGAATGAACTAATGAATGAGGGTTTCTGTGAATTTATTTTTCATATTTTAATGAAATTAGATTCTGCAAACCGTGCGTTTGTTGATTACCATTGACTATGACGCATTGAAATATTCAACAGATGTGACCCTTACATGTAATTTATTTTTCTTTTTAACTGTCAATGTGAATAATGTTCAGCTTTGATATTCAAGGTCATATTGGAAATTATTCATCTTAAAAAATTAAGCTTATAATCACACTCATCTGTTATCAAAAAATTTTTTGTCATTTAAAATACTTTGAATAAGAATTCTTTTAAAACATCCCATATTTTAGGCAAACATGTGTATTTTAATTGAAATTTCAAATTAAAATGTTTTTTTTAAGAGGGTTATGTGAATTGTCTGTCTCATTTCAATGAATTCGTATTATAAGTGGAGCATTGTGGAGACGACTGGTTAAAGGTTTTGTCAGTAGAAATGGAATCTAATGGTATTAAATTGATAAAAATATATTTTATATTAGGTTATTATTGAAATTCTCTTAAGAGGAAGAGAGAGACAGTGAGAGGGGAAGAAGAGAGAGGAAGAGGGAGAGAGAGAGAGAAATAAAGTTAAAAATTTAGAGAGAGTTAGGAAATGAGTTAAAGACAAAAGAAGAATGAAAAAGTAGAGTAAGGGATTAGGAGAGAGAGAGAGAGAGAATGAGCTTTTCCAAATAGGGAAAGAAATGAGAACTCCGATTGTAAAGAAAACGATACATAAAAATAAGCCAAAGTGACAATCAGTCATAAAATGCACAGAATGCACTTTTTCTCATCATTGAATCAATAAATCATACAATTTTTTCACTGTTAACCTACAATGCAAAGTAAATATCAAACAACAACAAAAGAAAGAAAGAAAAAAAGTACGAAAATTTAATCTTTCAAATAGCACAGGAGCACAAGAGTAAGTTTTGGCATTTTACCGTTTTCTTTAGATTGAATACATTTTCATGTTTGAAAAGGATAAAAGAAAACTTTTTGTCACTCATGGATAAACGTTGATAATTTAATCCAACGTTAAAAGGGGGAATTTTTTCGTAAAATCATGTGAGAAAAAATTGGCTTAAAGCTAAAGAAAAACTTTTACATTTAAAAAGAAACTTAAAATAAACAAAAACTTAACATTTAGGGCAAAAAAACAGAAAAACAGAAAAACTTTTATCTTAACACTACTTTTAACAATAAAATTATAATTTCATGGAATTTTAGTGTGAGTTCACGTGTAAAAAAGAAAAAAAAATTAAAACAAAACAGAAAAGTTCACTTGAAAATTATGTTTCGCTTTTTCTTGGGAACAAACTGTTGACATTGTGTCTTGTTTTCATTGTTTCGCATGAATCACTAATTTTGTCA
This sequence comes from Culicoides sonorensis, assembly GCA_900002565.1. Classification (NCBI taxonomy): domain Eukaryota; kingdom Metazoa; phylum Arthropoda; class Insecta; order Diptera; family Ceratopogonidae; genus Culicoides; species Culicoides sonorensis. The sequence goes on from LN483779.1 coordinate 102,862, forward strand.
CTCGTCGTCTGTTTATTTTATATTAAAATAATAAATTTGTTTTGTTCCCGTCAATTATCATTAAATTGTTTTACTTTGCATTTTTGTTTTACTTCAGCTAACTGGAAAATTTCACGACAATTCAAATTTTATTTTTCCCTCCTCAAAAAAGGAAAAAAAATATTAAATAAAATGTGGAAATGAAAAAAAAAAAGATTTTTTAAAGAACATCAAATAAATAAATATTAAAATGTACAAATATTTGCCAAATAATAAAACTTCAGACAAAGCAGGAAAAAAAATCGTATTTCACTTACAAGTTAAATGAAATTTGATTATTATTTTTATTATTTGAATTTATTACATCAAAAAAAAAAAACATGTGATGATGATAAATGTAAAAAAAAAATGAAAAAGGTATTTTTTTCTATGGAGACGCCTTGTTATTTGTTTTTCAAGTACTTTAATTTTATTATTTGATGTTGGCTTTGATAAAATAACTTAGGAAATTCATTAAAAAATGCTAAAAATAATAAAAAAATTGAAAAATTTTGAATTTTTTCAAAATGAAACGGCTTTTTACCATTAAAAAACTTTGAAGTCCGATTCGTAAGCCTGATTCCAAAATCAGTCATTTTAAAATTAATACTCAAAGTTTAATTTAAGCCAAAGCAGCTCGATCTCAATTTGATGACCCAGTGAAAATATGGCGGAGTAAGAACACCTGTTAATTTGAAATTCAAACATTTTCATATGGAAACGCCTGGTCCTTTGTAATTTTAATTTTAACATTAAAAGACTTTTAAGTGGAAACGTCTGGTATTTTAAGAGAAACTGCAAATTTTCGGGAATAAATTGATTGGAGTGACATTTAGAACACAATCGACAATGGAACCGTCTGAAAGTCTGAGTGATGCTTCTTTTCTGAGGAGACCGCCCTAGAAATCTTAAATCTGACATTTCTGGGATCAATGGGACGATTTCTGTTTTGAATCATAAAATTGCTCAAGTCAACAAAAATGGTGAATTTTTCCTAAGAAAATGCATTAAATGAAATAAGGGTAATTTTTTTGCATCTACTTTTTTTTTAACATGATTTTCAAGTTGAGACACACTTTTAAAAGTTTTTTTTCTTTAACATCATTTTCAAATCAAAATATTGCTTCATTTAAAGCGACTTTGTTTGAAATAAACTTGAATCAAAACATGAAAGAGAAAAAATAAAGTAAATTTATCAAAGTTTTATGGTACACATGAATTTTAAATATTTGTGATAAAAAACCATAGACAAAATAAAAAAAAAATTTCATGTGAATTCCCCATTTTATTTGCATTTTGCTCCTAATGTACATAAAACCAGAGAAAAAAACCCAATTCATGTGATATCACGAGCGTTAAATGTCCATAAAATACCAAAAAAAAAAGAAAAAATGCAAATAAAATGTTTATAATCCTACATCGCTGTTGATAAATTCAAATCGATTCCGTGTACCTGCAATGTATCTTTTTTATTTTTATTATTCCAAACTGAAATCAAGTAACTAGGTTAGAGATGGTATGTGTGTGTGTGTAACTTGAATATTCAAAAATTTGTGGATTTCAATTTAAATTTTCAATGATTGCAGTTTATTTGCCATTTTTCAATTGGTGTTGTTATTCAAGTGAGTTAAAGTTCTGTATAAAAAGGTAACAATATGAAATGTTTTAAAGGATATTGTATTGTCACTTGTGATTTATATCGTTTTTCTTCCTTTTTACTTCTTCTTCTTCCTACCACACTTGATAACACATTTTTAGAATGCTTGAGTAAATCAAGTATTTTTCAACAATTTTACATTTCATACGACACACACACACAAGCACACAATTCAAATAGAAATAAGGTAAAGGGTGAAGTTTTGTGTAAAAATGATAAGCGGTTACTTGTAAATTGGACTTTGTTCTGGATTAATTTTCAATTGAGTGGTATTTTGATTGCAAAACTTTTGTGTGTGTGTGTGAAAATTGAATTGTCTCGTTGATTTAGCGTTGTCCTAAATAAAGTTTACACCTCCCAAAACAATGGAGTTTAATTGACGATGAAATTCAAAAATAAGCATAAAAATAATTAATTTATTGAAATAAAATCAACAAATAAAATTTCGATCCAGACAATATCTGTACAAAATAACACAATGAATGGTATTTAAATTGCTAATGAATTGTTTGTTGTATCATTTTGTTTGTTGATATTTTTACACAAATTTTGTATCGTAAAAATTAAATGGAGCATTCAAAATTGATAGGAAAACACAAGAATTTACAATCAAAATTTTTGTTTTGTGATTTACTTTGAATGAAAATGGGCAATGAAAAATGAGCAGAGATTTTAAAAAAGAAAATGGCATAAGTAGCCTTAGGTCTCGCACTTAAGTAAACAATGGCAATGTCAATGACAACTCTTAGACTTGTGAATTCATTTCAAACTAAACATTTCATACGATCATTTTATTAGTTTAAAATTTTTTGTTTTGTTAAATCAACACGTTGATTGTAAAAACAAAATAAACAATTCCATGAAAAAAACTGAACAAGAGGATAAACAATTTCAATTAAGTTCTGGGAAAAATCCTGATAAAATTAAAAAGTGTGGTTATTAAATTTTCTTAACATTTTATCAGAAAAAAGTGCGTCGCATTGAAAAAAATTTAAGAATGAAAAATTTGTGCTCTTATCACTCGATCGATTCATTTTTGGTGGATTTTTTTGACCTTCCTTCACAATGAGGTCTAAATCGAATTTTTTTTCTTAATGGAGCTCATATAAAGTTCAGTAAGTATTGACACTCGTTTAATAGTGTTAGAGAATTAAGCAATCAATGCTTAATAAAACCACTTCCGAAACATTTCGTTTGGAACCATTTTTTAAAAATCGAAAACCATCACCACTACCGGTTTAGATAACAGGAAATATGATTTGAATATGAGTAATTTAACCATCATCCGTTTGTTTAAGCAATGAAAATCTCATAAAATCTAATTTTTCATTCAATTCAATATTCAAAAAGTCAACACTTTTCAAACAAAAGTTATAATATGAAAAAAAGTCACGTTCCCGATTTACTTATATATGAAAGTTATGAATTTTAACTGAATTTTAGTTGAATTTTAGTTGAAATTTAATATTTGAATTCTCATTCTATCACAAAATTCGGAATGTCACGAGTTTTGTATTGATACATATTGACAATAAAAACTTATTTAATGAAAAAAATATTGCACGTGTTTGTGGTTAGGAGCGGAAATATCAACCCATGTCTCTTCTGTTATCACTAGATTCATGAATTATTAATACATATTTTATTAGAAGTCAAAGGAAATTGATAACAAAATAAAACAATAGAGGAATTTTCTTCATTAAAATTCAAATAAATAAGATAAGGATTAAGAGATGATTGAACACGAGAAATATCAAATTTATCAAATTATAATTAAATATATGCATGAAACATATTAATTTCGCATCATGTGAATTTAATTTTGGATATCCAATCAAGCATCTCAATTCGATGTGATATGTTTCGAATTACGGATATTGATTAGATTTTCGCTTAAAATTTTTGAGAGGAATGGTTGAAATTTGATTTAAGTTGGAATGTTTTGCCATATAAATTGAAAATTGATGATTTATTTTGTATAAGGAATTTATTTTTTTTTCTATTCCATGTCATTGATTGACCAAATCATGCTAATTGACAACGAGATTCCTTTTTCTGATATGTCAATTAATGGAACACATTCAATCAATTCTGAGTAGTATGAAAGGTCGAAAGTTAGAAACTAATTTTAATCATTCATTGTAAATAATTAATGAATCTCAAAGAATTTTTTTTATATTTGATTCGTTATTGGCTGTAATTTTTGAGGGAAAAATACAGAGAAATAGCAGTAAGAGAATTTTTCAAGTGAATCAGGACCAGTGTATCCAAATTTTTCGGTTTTTTGAGCTCTTGTGAATTTTAGAGCCAATTTCAAGCATCTGAGAAAATTTTCAATTTAATTTTATTTTTTTTCTCTGTGTACTTAAAACGCTTGACCTAATTCTCTAAAGTACTTTTTGCAAATTCACTTCATAATTTTTAATAACTTGAAATAAATCCTCCTTCAAAAAAATTTCAAGTGAGCAGAAAAAAAAATAAATTGAATCAATTAATTGAATCCTTTTTCCTAGTTATTTATCATATCCAATTAACTTTCACACCACATAAAACAATAATTTTAATTCCACAAAATGTTGTAGCGCAATGTAAAACAATGATTTTTATAATTTCATTATAATTTCATTGAAATTGCATTTTAATTTTTATTACATTTTAAATTAAGAACATTAAGATTAATCGTATTACACTCCTCTTTTATTGTTATAAATTTAATATTTTTTTTTTAATTTTAATTTAATTGTTGCAATTTTATTTTCATAATTATGCGCTTTACATTAAATTTTATTTACTTTTATTATGACGATGATTTTTTTTCAAATAATTTTTTTTTCATTTAATATTTCTTTTAATGGAGTTTTTTTTGGACATTTTTTTTCAATGAAAATATTTTGACATAAAAAATATTTTTTTTAATTCATTATTTTTGCTTCCATTCGTTGTAAAGTGTGCCGGTAGACTGAGGCAATCATATAATGATAATAATCAAAAAACTCGTTTCACTTTCAAAATTGACTGTGTATGCGACTTTGGTATCAGTTTTATAGTCGAATGTTTGTATGAAAGGATGAAAATGTAGAACAAAATGATAGTAAAATTAAAGGAAAATTTTTGTGATAAAGAGGAGCAAAAAGTGAATTTATGAGAGGTAATTCAATTGGAGTCCTTATAAATTGAGTGTGGTCTCATCACCAAATTGTAGTATGTTGAATGTAATTTTTGTCCCTCCAAAATCAAATTGAATGGTATAACAGAATTTTCTCTCTCTCTGTTTACGTTTCCCCTTCACGAAATTGATTCATATTGCAATGTATCCTGAAATTATACCATTTACCTTGAAATGAAGGAACTCATTTTGATTTTGATTCCCCTTCAATTTAATATGAACTTCAATTTCATTCATAATTTGAATTTTACTTCCCCTTACTCAATTTAAGTCCTTTTTATATGTAATGTGTGTGGATTTGTGGTGATACAAGTCAAATTTTCTCTTTTTTTGGGTTGTATAACAGAAAAACTTGAAATATTATGAAAAAGAGGCAATTGAATGAAGTAACGGCTTGATTTGGTCGGAAAATTTAACTTTAAATGCTTGTCGAACGTAAATACCTGGAAAAACAGTGCTTTAGGCATCAGAAGGATCCAATACATGGTGAAAGAGCACTTGATGCAAAAAAAGGGTCCATGTCAAAGTTTTTTTCCTACTAATACCATGTTTTTGGTTAACTAATTTCAAAGCATTGCACTACACATCCTACCTATCTAGCTCATTTATCCCAAAAATGGCTTCAAGTACCATCAATATAACAACAATAACATTTATATTTATTTTACGGTTATTCAATCACATTCGTAGCCTGACCTGACCAAATGTTACCTGAGAAAATGGAAATTTTATATGCAAAATTCATGGAAATTAACAATTCAACCAAAAATATTCTAAAACCAAAAATGTAAAATGTTACAATGAATTCAATTCACTTAAATAATTTGCTTCAATAACTCCTTAAAGCTTGTGTGGTCTTGAATGGGACTTTAATGTGGCATCAGTGTGAATGAAAGTGTAATTTGATACAGAAAATTTAACTTTTTAACCTGCATCTTGTTGTTGCTATTTTTGAGGTTACACGGAAATAATTACCAAATAAAATTTAATTTAATTTAATTTTCTTTGAAAAACGGACACTTGTTGTGAAAAGTACAATGAACAAAAAAAATACATCAACCCACGTCTTAACCCAAATTTATATAAGGGTATGATTTGATGTTTTTTTTCCTTAAATTAGAATTGAAGAAGTTGTTTGGTTTTTTTTCATATTATTTTATTATTATCATACTTATTACTTATTTCAAACACGTGATCATAAACAAAATTAATATTTTTTTCCAAGAATTTTCTCTTAATTTTGTTGATTTCCTCTTCCACTAAACTGATATCATTAAAATTTTTTTCATTTTTTTTACAGAAATCGAAAAAATTGGCACCCTCGATGCAATTCTTAGTGGGGCTTATTGTCGTTCCCAGATGTACCTTTCAAGGCAAATGGCTCGATTGAGACCCGAACTTACAATGCCAATGTTTTCCGAGATAACACACAGATTCCAGACAGCTAGAGCTGAAGTGAGAGCCCTCCTTTTACGTGGACTGTTACCGTGGCTGGAAAATATGGAATTAGTGGCAACAAGTGTACCACCAGCGACACCCCTCTCATATATCATGGTAAGGATTAACGTAACACTCATATTTCATTCCATTCAATAAAAACATGGCACAAATATTTCCATTGGAATTTGAATCCTCTTTAATTTATTTACATAACATGATAATGGGACGTAATTGACATTTTCACGGATTATGGAAAAAATTACAAAGCATAACAAAACAATGAAAATCAAGACAAAAAACATGACCTTTTTCTCTAAAATTTTGTCACATTTTCGTAATATTTTCATGTAGACATGAGGAAAAAAATACCCAGCAGGCAAAAAGACATTTATTATTCAAGTAAATCCACAAAGGATGCCATTTTGTGGTCCTTTACCAAGGTTTTTACAACATAATATGAAACTAGCAAAACAAAAAAGTAAACATTTATTATGATAATAATCATATTCAAGAGCTACATAATTTGAGGGAGGTATTTGATATCCATTTTTTGTGGTATTTAAAATTTAGTTTTCATTCAATGAAACTGTAAAATAATAATTTATTCAATGGAATAATGAATTTTGAAATTTTCCTACGAGTTTCAATGTCAGACTACCTTTTGAGGTTTCGATGTGTCTGTTGATCACAATTCAAGGAGAAAAAAGGAAAAACAATATCATGAGTAAGGAGAAATTTAACGGGAAATTGACAACAGACGACGCCTTGCAAAATCATAGGAGCCTTTTTCAATTCCAATGAAATTTCAACATGGTCATTTTCAACGTTTTTTCCTTCATATTTTTTTCAGTACTACCCAAATTCAGGAACACGTGGCCGTCGTGAAGGATCCGGTTCAACTGAAGCCACAGAAATGATATTAAATAACCTGTTTTACATCACAGTCAAGGTAAGAAACTTCTTTCACCTATTTTTATCCTTTATTTATTCCTAACACACGAGCATTCAAAATGAAAAGCATTCATTACCTAAGGTACTTACGTGATTCAACCATAAAAGAGACACAGAAAAAACTTAATAAATGATCTAAATTTTTTCTCAAAACACATTTTCAAATGAATGATAAAATCTATGGTTAAGTAATTTTTTTTCTTATTTGCGTCTGACTGAATTTTGTGTGTGTGTTTATAATTTGTAACGTAAAACTAAAACCACACAAACATTTTATCATTGAGTAAGGTTTTCATTCCCTCGTAAACATTAAATTGCATTAATCAAAAGGACATTAAAATTCCATGTTCCAGGTCAAAATGAAAAAAAAAACCGTGTTGAAATATCCTACGAATTAGAGGAAATTCCTACGAATTTTTAAGGCGACGCCTTAAATAAATTTCCCTTGAAATTT